>UELU01138487.1:2717-69970 GCA_900490025.1 Megastigmus dorsalis | reverse complement strand
ACGAGAGAAATGGATGGGATTAGCGGGCCGAGCTCCAATTACATAATACTGCGTTACAGAGCCGGGCGTGGGGGAGTGGGTGGGTGGAGAAACGGGTGAGCATTAGTTTAGCCTGATGAAAAGAAGAGGAGTGGATGCCTGCGGTGTGTACAGCCGTCCGCCGCGGCGATGCAATAAGTTTCGAGGATGTTATGATCAGCTTGTAAGTACACGGAGCGACGAGTGTGCGACGATGCGTTGAAAAATTGTCCATTAAATTTCTCCGCGTATACCACGTAACGATCAATTGCACACTCGAGAATTTTTTTTTCTTTCTCTCTCTGCCTTTCCTCCACTCGCTGTATCTCTCAAATGATAACACACGACGCCTGGGATATGTTTGGACATCGGAAAAACGGCCTCTTTCCCTTCGGCGAGGAAAAGGAAGAAGAAAAAAAGTAACTCGATATTTCCGGGTCACGTGACAAAAGTCGGGCGACCTTCCAAGTCTCGAGCACACACTCCTCTCTCTCTCTCTCTCTCGCTCTCTCTACTCTCGTTCCCTTGTATCACACCCGATTTTTCGCTATTGCCTGCACGAAATTGCCGATATCCGGTTATTTATGCCAGGGCGGACGACTCCTTTTCCCCTGTATCTTTTTACTCTTCTTTTGCCAATGCTCGCGCTGGTACACCAGTGAATCCTCGAGTGTGTTACCTAGAACGAGTGGATGTGCACAGGTATCGATAATCAAAATTCAGTCTCTCTCTTTCTCTTGTGCGCGCGCGGTACTCGAGGAAACTTTCCCTCCAGCCTATTGAGGAAATAGTATGTGTTACGGCTGGGGGTTCGAGTAAAGGACTTGAGGATTTCTTTCGCGGCGATAGGAAGGAAAGAGGTTAATTGGAATCAGCGCGGTTGAGGTCTGCCGGAGGGAGGCTCGTAGCTTCTATTTTCGATGCCACGTTTTTGCCAAGGGATCAATTTGTTGCCCACGGGCTAGTCGCTGATCTGCGAGATAATCAAGGACTGCGAGAGCTTAATTTTCATGAGGAAATTAACGCTCTGTCGTATTAAGCTGTTGCAAAAACCGGCGCGTTCTTACAGTTCCAACGTAGATGACGAGGAACACACAAGTTTTCGGAATCATTAAAACTATATTCGAAGGTCAGTAGTAGTCAGAAATAATAAATAGACACTTGTGCAAAGTTCGTTGTAATATTCTCTCGCTTTATCTCGCATTCCGCGATGCGCTGTTCCGCAGAAGGGAAAAAAAAACGTAATTTATTGACAATTTAGCGCGTTTTTATCAGGAGCCGGCACGTCTGAGGTTATAAATTACAAATGCAAGTTTCGCGGAGATAGCACTAAACATACCGGAACGAAGTCGATGTCTTTATTTTATGGATGGCACGAATTCTCGACTTGGTGCGAGAATATATAATGTCTCGGTGCGATATGGAATTTTAAATTGTATATCTTCAGTTTTTTCAATTAAACATAATTTAATTTAAATTAACGAGAGTCTAAAGATTTAATTTGAGAGCGATTATTTCTGATTCGCTTCGCCATGTCCAGGTTTAATTCTTATTTAAGAGAAAAATTAAATGAAATACATCCATAAAGGATTAAATAAAAACTAGACTTTGTAACAGCGATGGGATTCGGAGTCATAAATTATCTCTTAGTCTGTTCGTTTAATACGCTAATGCCCAAAATTGATCTCGTGTACTCATTTTGCACGAATTTTCGAACCAAATTCCAAATCCACTCGATCCAGCAAACGCGCAATTAGTATTTCATCAGCGTACGGTACACCTAATTATGTGCAATCAAACGTTACAGCCATGAAAAGAGAGCTCGGCCAAATTGATTCTCCGCGTATACAAGATTGCTTCACACACGCACACACGCACACGAGCATGGGAAGTGGTATTTTACCGCGGATTTTATTTACTCGAATGCCTGTATCCGCCAAGCTCTTCTCTTTCTCTCTATACCGCTCGTTCATCGATTTGGATTCCGCCTTAGACGTAGCAGCAGCAGCAGCAGCCACGGCTTCTTAAACTACTCACGTTCGCAATAGTAAATGCCGCGGAGGAGTCGCATAAAGGTGGGTGATTTATCGTATGAAAGCCGGGCAAAATTACCGTAGTGAACTGCAAATTGCGAGGGCGAGAGGACGGCGAACGATTCTAAGATCGACTGCTTATTTTGGGTTTCTACCCTTTTTTCGTTCAACGACGGTATCGTTGGATTTAATTTTATCGAAATTTTGCATTTTCTTGCTTCGCTTGGCGAGCTTTTGTACGAATTTTCTGTTCCTGGCATGAGAAAAGAAACTGAATTTGCCAGCTTTAACTGTAATTCAATGACATTATGAGGCTCTTTTCTTGGATTCGGAGGCTGTATGCACGAACTCGAGGAATAGCAATTGAAATGCCAAGATACTTTTATTAACATTTTTGGAAAGATATTTACTCGTTAACTGACGTTTGCTCGTTTTAAAATAATTGAACAGTTTATAGTATTACTGAAAAACCACATTTTTCATACATTACAGTTGACATTATTTTTATATGCAATATTTAAAAACCAGTTTATATAATTTCGCTCGTAAACTATAATAAATGTATATATAGTTTGAAACATTATATACGAAAACACATAATGTCGTAACATAACTCAAGCAAGTTTATTAATAATAAGTTATTACAAGGACGAATTCTTGGACAAAGTTGGATCGCTTATAGTTGCCAAGAAAGTGCTTCTCTTCTACCTCGTTTCATTCGTTAGCGATTGATTTTCACAAGGAATCAATTCTCTCGAAATCGCTCGAAGAGGCACAAGTCCCTGTTTCCTCCCTCTTTTTTTCCCTTCTCCCCTTATCGACTCTTCGGCTCACCCTATTTTTCGACACTGGAGAATGCAAATCTCGTGCTGTATTTATTCCTTTTCCTTCGCTCCCTTCTATCCCTCTTGGCATTCTTTTTCACACACTTTTCATTTTTTCTGCTAAATTTACAGAAAATTTTACTTTCAAAGGCTCATTTCTCGAATAGAATTTCTTATCATATAGAAGTCTGATATATATTTATTTGGTGTCTTTCCTTAACAAAAAAGGAGCAATAAAATTCATTCTTACACTTTCTTGGGTTATTAATATTTATTTACTATAAGATATCATTAATAATATAATCTGAGATTTTTTACATTTATTAATACAGATCCGCATTTATATTGTTATAAATTTTATTTAGTGTTTTAAAAGGATAAAAACAATTTTATTTAGCAATAATAAATATTTTCACGTTTCAAACATTTTTCGAAAATATGGTTAAAGCAACTACGGAGCGTGGGTAACTACTTACTCGCAACCACTGGGAGGCTGTTATTGTGCACTCGAACTATCCCGCAACTTATGTCAGAGAAGTTATAGTTCGAAATTTATTAGCAACTCCGTGATCGGTTACAGTGTGTCATTGATAAATAGTTATAAGTATAAAGTATATACGGGGTCTGTGACAATAGTTATTTATAGCAATTAATTAAAGCAGATATCCACTTGTTCTGCTAATATTTGATAATTTATCATCTAAAAAAGTTCTCAAACATAATTTGTCGTTTTTAAAGGAGCTATTGAAATCGCGCAATTGATTAAATAAATACTTGAAGCTCCACTCGAGTATGTATAAAACTCCTTCCCAAACGAATATGTCAAGTGCTCGACAAAATCATAATTCCAGTAAACTCCACGATCAAATTATGCCAGCACGAGCATCAAATTTTATTCCATTAAAAGTTTCGCAAATAACGTGCCCAGCCTCGATAAATCATTCCCGTCATTATCGTGTACCCACTTTGCAAACAAGGAATCGAATCCAAGAAGTCGCGCCTCCTGTAATCGTCGTCCATTACACAGCAGCAGCAGCAGCAGCAGCAGCAGCAGCAGAAGCAGCGTCCCAACAAACTATGCATCACTTTTACACGCGACAGACGCGAGTCCCAAGCAATCGGGAGCCGCTGTACACATCATCCGACTCTCACTTGTGCTCTCTCACGTGCATCCCGCCGTATCATAGCTATCGCGCACAGCAGAACGTTGCATCGTCCCTCTCTCTCTCTCTCTCTCTCTCAGTCTCTGTCTGGCGTTGGAGGGGTGGAGTGGAGTCGAGTGGAGTGGGCTAAGGGTGCGCGCGCCTGGCTGCAAGGGAATTCCGCAGGAGTAGGGGGCGGCCGCGGCAGGCGTGCCAACTCGTGTCAGGTGCTCGCGCGGCCCGACGAGCCACGCGGCCACCCCAAGCCGGTCCTTCTCTTCCCTCGCAGTCGTCAGTCTTATCGCCAAAACATCCCGCGCACGTAGGCTCGTCGACGACTAGGACGACGACGACGACGACGACGGCGAATCTCTCTCTCTCTCGTATTATACGAGCGGAACGCGGTGTTGACACTCGAAGTTGACCAGCTACGACGACTGCTGAGAGAGAGAGAGGGACCAGTTTGGGGTTGTTCGAGAGAGAGTGATTGTTTTTTGTTCCCCGCGTAGAAGCTTGGATTTTCTTTCGGAAAGGAGGTAACGGTAAAGCGCGCGTTCCGGTTTTTTTTTTGGGTTTCGATTCGTATAGGTGAGTGGAGGATAGTGGCTTGCCGATCCGGAACAGCTGATCCGAGCCGGAGCTTTTCGTATCGAACTGTGTCCGTGGTGGCGAAGGTCGATGTGCAGCTGATGTGCAGCTGATTTCGTAGGAGCTCAATTTTGGCAAGTTGCATTTGTTTACATAGTAGTTTGTAAGTGTAGAAATTATTGTTACTAATATTAAGAGGAGCTAAATGTTCCTTTTTTTTATCTTTATAATACTTACGCATCGCTGCGCGAGACAATTCCAAAAAGCTTTTGATTTTAAATGATGTTCTTTACACGAATCATAATATAAACAACTACAAGCGAAAGTCAACAATGTCATTGCAAACGTGCGTTATAATTTATTGTTTAATTTCGAATGAAATATTTTAAATCTTATTAATATTTTAAATTTATTTAAATCTGAAATTTGTACATATTTCTATAATAGCCAGCGAACTCATTTATCCAACAAAGAGACAATATAATAAAAGTGCACTTACTGCACATCAACACACAAATAAAAGTCTTTATCTACGCTAGATTTTGACCTAATGATAACTTTTTATTTACGTCTCTCGTAATTTGTGTTGCGCATTGCAGCTCACACATATGTAAAATAATATAATTGGATCAGTGTGTAGCAATAAACGACTTTATGCACCGCTGGCACGAAAGTTTATTGTTTTGAAAAATGTCTTTCCACACTCCGCGTAATTTAGCTCGGGTAGGCGCGCGTGTAACGAATATTCCGCACAAGTGGTCGCAATTCTAATTAATCTCAAAATGCATTCGTTACTGCTTGTTCTAATTTTCCAAATGAGACACCGTGTACCAGCGATGGAATGCAATAAAAGAGTGCATAGAATTAGTTTTCGATATGGAACTCGGTATAAAGGCGGTCGCTTCGATTTCTCAAAAAGATTCGATATAATCGACAATATATGTACTTCCCGCAAGTTCAGCCTCGCCTGAGGATCTTGCGGAGGAGGACGAAAGTGAGTCGTAAGGAAAGAAAAGTTCGGGTCGGGGGATGAGGCATCGGCGGCATCGACTCTTTATTATATTGTATTCTCGACTGCAGCAGCTCGGACCGAGAATATACCGAGAGGCGCGCCGCCGCTGAATTTGAATAAAAGATATTCTCCTACCTTGTATATAGCCTGACTCTGTATGTGTGTGTATTGCACGTCTGTCTGTATGCGAGTCGCCGTTCAGTTATTGCTTTTGATGCTTGCCCGCAGTTCCCGCCGCGCGCGCGGCATAAGCAAGTTTTCCCACGAACGAAGGAGTGAGCAAGCGAAAGAGAGACAGAGAGAGAGAGAGAGAGAGAGAGAGAGAGAGAGTATAACAAAAAAAAGTGAAAGCCATTTTCCGCGACGTTGATTTTCGCATTCAACGCACATTTTGTAAGGTGAGTGAAATGAAAGGGAATTTTCTCGCAATTCTCAAGAACTAGATTTTACTAGAACCTATTATAATACAATTTGATTTGGCGAAATACCAATTATACGCGAATTATACACCACATTAAAATGGAAAATTCTTCATCGGCAAGTAATTCTATTCTATGTTGAATTGCGAGCCTTTTCGAATGAATGGAATTAAGTATAGGAAGAACGTTTCGGGTGATTCATCGCTAAAATAATTATATCGCTTTTAAACTGTTATTAATTAAGAGTCGGCATTCATTTGGATTTGATTACCTGCAAATTGCCAAATTTATCCTTCGATCGTTTAATGTGTAGATATTAAACCGCTGCGGCATTATATTTAATGAGTTTATATAGAGGCACGCGACTGCCAGTTGTCGCAATTAGAGCGTTTCTAGATATTAATCATTTTATTACGGCTCCGAAGATGATTCTTCAACATCAAACTGGCTGGCAGATATTACGAAATTGTGATAAATAGAAAATGATTGAATATTAAGTACGCTTTGAATATTCGCCCTCTTATTTTTCAACTACGTTTCGTCAGTCTAAATTAAAGTTTCACTGATTGTTTTTTTTTGTTCAATTTTCGTTCAAAAATCATAAGAATTTTCGCAAAAGTTTTCCATCCACGACTCCTCAAAAGAATGTCCTATATTAACAAAGTTTATTTTTCTATATGTACGACGTAACGCGCAGCTCAAGTTTGTCAATCAATTTCTCCTCGTCTCTGACTTTCATAAAAAAAGAACTATTTTCAACGCACTGGCATTTTGTATATATCTTTATGAAGCCTGTATGGAATATCGCTACGGAAAAAAGAGGCTAAGCTAACAACACCAGGATATTATTAATATTGTAAGATAACCTTATACATGTATATAAAGTAGTCAGCTGATCGCGCTATCACAAATGAATTACCGCGGGTGCGAGACAACAGAAAAAAAATATGAAAATTCCCATTCGGGTCAAGGAATTCAATTCACGAACTTGGAGAGAGAGAGAGAGAGAGAGAGAGAGAGAGAGAGAGAGAGAGGCGACCACCACTGGCATATATAAAAGGTGGGGAAGTGGAGTGAGCCTCTCGATCATGGCAAAGCGATAAATAAGGACTCGCGGCAGGACTTACTATCATAATGGCGACGCTGCGGTCAGTAATTAATTGACCGCCACGCCGCGCGGCATAACAAACAATGCCGATGGCAAAGGTTAGATATAAATGGAGAATCGAAAATGTGCGCGCAGCGGCCAGGATTAATCGTGCACGCGCCAACTTCACCTACACGTTCGCGATTTAATATATTTCCTAATGACGCGCCCGCAACAACTTGAATTCTCTCACTGTTATTTAATGGATATTGTATACGAGCAGCAGCAGTCAGTGTACGATAAGGGAGTGTAATCTAAGCAGTTGACACTCAGGCGAGTAGATAGGCAAGGCGCGATGGCCCGCGAAGAAAGCGAAAATAACAACATATATATAAATATATAAATACGGGTGAGCGGGCCGGAAACTAACGGAGAAATAGTTAGAGTCTGGAATTCGCGACGGCTGCATTAAAGTCGGTTTATGAGAAGCTGCATGCAGGAAAGACGGCGAATGGAATGGACGAGGAACCGGAGACTCACGAAATTTTGCGTATTACACTCAGTTAAAGGGATTATTATTCGGGCGCTCGTTTCTTTTTCCGTATTATAAATCCAACTAAAAGGGCCCGGAGAACTGCTGCAGCGGCGACTTTGAATATTTGGCTTTTGTACTTGGGAGAAAAATGTCGGAATAATTAGGACTTTGGAGCCTGTTTTTACAGTCTCCATAGGATAAATTTTAACCCTTTTAATTTGGTCGCCCAGACGCTTTATGGAAGATAAAAACGCGGCCGATGGTTCCGGATGCAGTGGTTCTTTCTCTCTCTTTCTCTTTTTAAGGAGAACTTTATTCCCTTGATTTTTAATTTGAGTGAGGCTCCTTCTCCTTCCCTTCGAGCTTACTAGTACTCGGCTTCCCTCAGTATTGTTTTCGGCTATTTACAAGCGGGTACTTGAAATTTTCTCATTATACGTGTTTGAAAAGAGGCAGAGTGGAGCCGTTCATTACAATGACGTCTACATAGATTTCATACTCATTGTCAAATAATGTAGCAAGATAGTATGTGGCATTTTATTTAAACAAGTAAATAAGACGTGACTCTTTGGTATGGTAAAATAATGATTTCATTCCAGATCTTTTATGAAATATTATATTTTAATTTGTAAGACCCTTTAAATTACTTTGGCCGTTTCATTTCGTGAAAATTGAGCGGATAAAAGCGATGAAAAGTTCCATAAAATGAAACACAAGGAGCTCTAATAATCTCAAGTTTTCATTTGAAAACTGAACATTTTCCTAAAAGTATATTATTCAGTTTGTTTTATTTCTTCGAGATATGACTTTTAAGACGCGACTGGGAAAGTAATAGAATCAAATCATTTAATTTGCCACTTCTATAATAAATGAATACTCGAAATTTATTTAACCAATATTACATTATCCCTGGAAAACCATGAAAGTAAATTATCCAACTTGGCATTAACTTCCCTGGCTCCCCGTCAACTGCATTTACTAACTTCCATGCAAATTTTCCGCGCCGTATCTCAAACAATTCTCGAGTCGTATATACCTGCGCTCATACGTAGGACATGATAGCGCAAACCTACACAGCCAGCCTAGGGGGAGCTTATACACTCACTCGCTGACGACGAAATACGCGAGTACAATCAAGTATAAGTACAACAAGTCGTGTACTTTGCGTCAAAACGAATAACACCGCGCTATTACGCCTGCAAATCCGTATTACCGATTAAATCTTTAATCTATAGAATGTCTGATAACAACGACAATTAATATTGATGAAAAGAAAAAGTAATTTTTCTACGATTGCATTATAATACACTCGAGAAAGAGAGAGAAAGGGAGACAAAGATCGGCGAACATTACAGGCGGGCCAAATTGAGGTTAGGTCAATGGGGTTGACGGTATAGAGTCTTTACGATAAGATTAGGCGCGTTTCCCTTCTTTCTCTTCTCTCTTTTACAACTTTCTTCTACTCTATCCTTCCCTTCTCTGCGCATCACATTTTCTTATACGTATGTGTATATATGTACGCACGTGGAAGACGAAGACAGGCAGCTCTATGCCATACACTTGCAACTGTCTCCTCGTCTCTTCTTCTTTCGGCCCACCTCCTTCTCATACACACGCGCGTTATCTGTGACGTTCGATCGACAAGAGTTGATATTAAGGGCGAGAGAGAGAGAGAGAGAGAGAGAGAGAGAGAATATATATACGTATATAGACCAACAGGAAGTCGAATGCAGTATACGTTTGTTGCCTCTAGCGTAAAAACGTGCCAAGATCGAGACTGGGATAAGTTTCACGAGTGTTGTATATGCCGAGGCGAATGTATTATGCACAGCTTTTGATGAGGGAAACATTACAGTTTATTGAATGTTCGTCCGAGGGATATAGGGGCTGGTTTTATCTGCCGAATGTTTATAGTCTAGCGGGCAAGACGGGCGATTAACAGAGCTGATATAATTTGTTTTTACCGCCCGCGGTATAACTCACCGTTTTACAATCTGTCTGAACATTTTGTGCACGCTGCAGCGGCGATTCGATGGCTGGAAAGCGCAATTTGCGTAATGCAGCTCGTATAAGGCTTTTTTACACACTGCAGATGCGCGACTGGTATTGTTTACGTAAATTTCTAAAAATTTAAATGCTCGTAGTTTTAATTGATCATTATAAAAATCATGAGCAATAGAAATTTGCACGGTTAATTTTGTATATGAGGTTTCTACGCAAAAACTCAATAATCCTTTATTTATTATAAAATAAACTATTCAGGCTAAAAATAAAATGAGAATTTAAACCGGAATTATCGATAATAATGAAAAAGGCCGGCCTGCACTTTAATTAAAGTAATAGATCGAGCAAATAGCATTTTAAAATTTTAATATCTAAAAGACGTCTAGGAATGAATGGTTTTATCCCCTTTTGATCTCTCCCCCCGCCTTTTTGGCATGAGAATTTACGTTCAGTTAGCCGCTTGTGGTCACTTTGAAAGTGCTCTTCTTCCCGCAGCTTCGTGAATAAAAAAAGAACTTGCGCGAAATTCGCTTGAGTAAACAGAAGAACCGAAGGACGGCGCGCGCGAATACACCGACCAAGAGAGCCATTTCAACTTGTGCTACTCTCTTGCCTTTCAAAGATTCCACGGATCTAATGTACGAATTTACTTGTAGCCTCGCTTGCAGACATTTTTTTCTTTTTGCGGAGCTAATCGAAGGGAAATGGAAAGTCCTTTTCAAGAAATTGTTTAGGGGGATGATACGATATTGACGACTGATCTCGTCCTTTGATGTTGTGAACCTGATGGATTATGCGATCGTGAGAAATTTTATATAAACGCAACTCGTTTGAAGTACCGAAATGTTATTCCATATATACAAATGAATTTAATTTCATTAAATGCGCAATCCTAATCTTATTTAAATTAAACTTTGATGGTGGATCTTTTAATTAGTTGTTTTCTAAAAACACAATTGTAATCGTTTCAATTAATTCCGTTTTCTTGAATGATTTAATTTATTCTCTTCAAATAAAAACAGTAACAAAAGTCTTTATTAATTTATTTCTAGCAATTTTACACAATCAAACTCTTACAATTCTATTATATGAGCTTCAATATTTTTGATTTACTACTTCATCCCAATATCGATACATCGTGAAAAATAATTTCCATCCCCATTCCGAAACATCATCCAGCAGTATCGAGAATTCTCCATTGTAAATTTTTCATTAATTCCCGACACTTTTATGTATTCTCCGTGTAATGTACCAGAACACGTATTCAATACGCAAAAATAAACACGCAGCAACAATGCAAAATGATTAATCAGACGGCATATATACACACTCCCCAATAGTATCGCGAGCGCGGTGTACAAACTCGTGTGGAGGCAAATTTCGCGGGCGAAGTGAAGGGGAGAGAAGGGCTGTAAATTTCCGGACACTCTGCAACCATCGCAAAACGCTCGATACTTATTGCTGATATTTTTTCAACCGCTTACCCTCCCCGATGCGGCAGCTGTTTGAATCATGGTGCGCGTGACCCGTTTGTGGTCTGCCCTCGATATTTATCCGGATCATTAGGTTCGGGGGCGAGAACAACTATTCAGCGGCTCTCTCTCGCTCTCTTACCCTATCACACGTGACCAGTCGACGACAAAAAAAAACTGTTTGAAAAATCTCCCGAACGAGTATATCAATCAGTCAGAACTGCAAAGAGACTATATACAGCGACTACTACGTAGAGCAGCACATTTTTTCTAATTATTCCCAACGAACCGAGATGCTTCACATTTTTTTTCTACTGCCCCTTCTACTCTGTTTTCTTCATCTGTCCCTCTCTCGCTCTCTTTCGGCCGATAATCCCGATCGAGGTCGACTGGAGCCAACGGCAGTATAGGACCACAGGGGATTCCTTAATTTCTGACAATCCTCTCTCTCTCTCTTTCCCTTTCCATCTCTTTTCCAGTCGCGCACACTCGCGTTGCCTTTGGCTTTTTACCTTTTTCTTTCTCTTATCTCGAGGATATTTCCGTGCCATAGGCAGTCGATGTTGGACAATTGCGAGAGGGTGAATTCGTCTCCCTATCTAGACGTGTGTGCTCTGACCCACATTTTTTCGAGAATGTTTTCTATAACAATTTTCTGTCTAAGGGTATGTCTCGAGATACCGGTTCTAGTTTGATATAATAGAGGCATCTTGAGAGGGTGCGCTTACACTGCCCAAGTATATGATACATATTTCTCTAACCTTCGATTAATGTGAATTTATGGAAAATAATAATATTTACGTAGCAATATTTTTCACAACTCTGCAGGCTTGGTAAGAAAAGTATAAGGATGAATCGACAAAAATTATATCGTACACCTTATACTGTCAATCGATAGTGCAATGTACTATGAAAGTTACAAGTGATCCTGACAGGTAATAACTCGGTAAGTTTCGCGTGAAATTTGATGGGATACGAAGTGCATCTTATGGCACACTTTGCGCGAACACAGTTTTTCACCGTCTCGTAACAAATGTTGGATCGTTCAAAATATTTGATACCTTAATGCATTTCTTTTAGAAACTCCAAAATATTGGGTACTTTCGTTTTATAGGTATTACCAAATTTCGAAAACTATAACAATATCCTATATGGTTTGGGTTCAAAGCATCACATGTATAAATTAAGCTTGGCTAACTTTGTCAATCAAAATTTTCTTTAAAAAACTAATCAAAAGTTTTTATAAAACAACTTTTCTCCGTGAATAGGAGGATCAACAGTTCTTGAATCTCATATTTTTCCTAAAGTTAGGAAGATAAAATTCTTACAGTCGAGATCACACATTCCCCTGTCAACAGCAACGAGAGGAAAAAAACTCATTTTCTCAGCTAATGTACATAAGCGATTGTCGGTAATCCAGGTAAATTTTTTAATGCTAATGGAAAATTCAAGATCAATTGCTTAATGTTTATCAATCAAAAATCCACGTTATTGACTTTTCCGCTTTTATGACATCAAAAGGTTTATTATTGCCTCATTTCAAACCTTGTTTCTACGAAATATTAAAAACAGGGGGGGGGGGGATCAGTTATTACTTCCTCCATTATGTATGATGGTGTCGTTTCATGTTAAAACATATTAGTGAGAACCGTTCTTTTTTACAAAATTTGATCTAATCAAAGGTACTTTTGTTAGCTTAACAAGTACTCATTTTTAGCACTCAATGCACTAAGTCTAATGAACTATCATATCTTCGATGACAAGTTGTTAGTTAAACATTTTATAGCCCGTAGCTTTATATAAATTGTTGTTGACGTCATATTGGCTAGTTCAGGTCTACTGGAGACAATTAATCCATAGGCACAGTTTGGAATCCTTTGAAGGAACCGAATTCAATTCGAGTATTTGCCATCACGATTACATTGAATCAGCAACGAAACGACTCTTTGTCACATTTTTGCATTGTATTTGTACAAACTTTATACATACGCTGTAATTATTGAATCGTGAGACAAAAGCGATAATTTTAACTTGTTAATGTTTTATATAAATTATCTTAAAACAGGTTGATGTTTAATAACAAGGATAATACTTTGTATTTATAATTAAATATCTCACGATGGCTAAAAGCATTCTGTCGTAAAAACTCAATCCTACACGTGTGCGTAGGCGAGTTATACGATGTATTTACAGTTAATCCATAAAATATATCAGAGCAGCAATCATCGAAAGAATATTTTACCAATTGATTCGAATGTCTAAAAAGATTTTCGGTAAAGCAAAACATTTAATCAGAAATATAATATTTTTTTTATCAAATAATGTCTTTATACTATTTATCGACCCATCGTCACGGATTATAATTTTCGCTTGCACGTTTTTAATCGAACCATTAAATTCCTATCACGCTCTCTTTGATCGAGCGCTCAGCATGAAAAATTTCCATCAATAGAAACGAAAATTGCGAGAGGAAAAAAAATGGGTTTGAAAAAGCGCAAATTCAAGCCTTTCTTCGCCGCTTAACGTTTATACAATACGCTGATCGCATTGTACAATATCCCACTGTTTGGCCCTATCGATTAAAGCAGCCGAGGCGAATTGAATTTCCTCGCTTGCTCACCGTCTAAATGAAAACAGAGACAGAGAGAGAGAGAGAGAGGGGGGGGTCGTAGTGGGAGGACAAACAAGAGCAGGCAGTCGGCAAGCAACTAACGAGCAGTTTCCTTGAGAAACAAAGAGGAAGCTGCAGAAACCTGGAATCGTCGTATCTGGTCCGAAGTCTCTTTTGTGTGTCACCACTGGCATCGAGAGAGATGCTTGGACTCCGCTGCTGCTACTCGACGTCGAGGGTAAGCGGCGGCACATCGAGTATTTCATTTCGGATCATCCGATTATCCTTCCTTTCCATTTTCCTTTGGCTTCTCCTTCCCACGGTCCGATGGAACAAATGGCGAAAGACCGAGAGGGAGGGACGATGACTGACGAATCTTCTTAACTCGATTCAAGGGATAATCAATTTTGCCCCCAATATTTTATACACGAGCTGGTCGGCTTGAAACTTTTTTCTAGATTACTTGGGGGTGGGGGAGTGATATTATTTGTTTTTGTCGACAAAGGGCAAAATATTGTTTCGATCAGGGATTTACTTTTTTATTAGCCTGTTCAGATTATTGTAACGATATCGCTTCGATAAGTGATATCAAATGGCAGTGGCTTTTTGCTGAATAATTATATGCACAGGGTTCAATCGTTATATATCTCTTCAAACTCGTTATGTCTGATGGAAAACTGATATCCAATAAATAATTAATTAAATCCAGTGTTAAATACTTAAGAATGGCACATAAATTTATAAACAACTTTTTACTTGCATGCATGTTACTATCAAATTCAATTCAAAGGGGCATCGTACACGTGCCATATTGAAACAAAACATCAATGAAAGAATAATCCTAATGGCAGCGGCACTATCCCGAGACGGTTAGACTATCTGCAAATTCAACTCCGACCTCATCCAATCCCCCGTTTATTTGAACAGCAGTCGAAACTGTATCGCGCATCTCTCTCGGTATATACATACAACATGCACATCCCAAAAGCTGTTCTGCATGCGGAAGAACAGAGCGGAAGGGTGAGTGGAAGTGCTCGCGCGAAAAAGTCGGATCAGATTAAAAGTGCAATGGGCAAGTGGTATATACACACGAAAGGCCTGCCTAGCAGAGCGTGGCAACAACAACAACAACAAGAACGGGAGTAGTAGTCGGCGTAGGATGTAGATAAGGGAGGGAGATCCGGTAAGCCTCGATCCCTTGCTTTTTCTACTCAGCTCTCGCCTCCCCTACGCGCCACTTTCTATTTGTCGACTGAGCGTTTCGTCCTTCCGCCGAGTATATAGTGGCGGTGGTGGCGCGAGTTCGAAATGGCAAAGTGACTCGGTGTCGCGACGACGACGGCATCCGTGCAGGTGATTCCTCGGACCTCAATACCACTTCATCTCTCTTCCAAGGCTAATCTGGCTAGGACATCCGAGTGTGTGTACTAGTTCCGGTGTAGCCAGCCCTCTTTTCGGCTCGTTCTTACGCCTCGCTGAATTTAACAACGTCGCGTCAACTGCCAATGTCCCCTGCGCAAACTGATGGGCCGAAATGTCTTTTCTTTTCCCCCTATTCTTGCTCTTGCTTTCTTTTTCTATCTCTCTCTCTCTCTCTCTATATATATATGTGTGTGTGTGTGTGTGTGTGTGTGTGTGTGTGTGTGTATCTATCTATTTGCCGGACGTGTCCACTCGGTGTAATGGAGCTTGGGCGGCTATTTTTGTTTGTATGCCGGATTTAGAATGACGACGGATCGTTTGCGAATAGAATTGAGGAAGGCGGGTAGAGGCTACATATCGTGTGAGAAAATGTTATTGGAATGAAAAAGTGCGGAGGTCGAAGCGTCTATCGTTGCGCATATTTGTTCACGATTATGCGGATGGACCTTCTGCTGCTGCGTGATATTAAACAAATACTTTGTCATGCGGATCGAGTGGCTCTCCTATGCGTGAACCTTCGCATGCTTATCAAGAAGTATTATGCTTATTTTTAAATATATATAGAGATATTATACCAATGAATTTTACAGAGCTTCCGCGCTTCGAATTTTAATAACAACTCTCAAAGAAATTTTATTACCTAGATCACGTGACACGTGACGGCCGCGCAGCACGACAAAGACTTTCATCAGTTTTCGCAGAACGTAAATTTGATCAGCAATACAAACAGCTATGAGCCTCGTTTCACTTATTAAATTTTCCTGGAATATGAACCTGTTTTCTTGGGAAAAATTACTTATCGCCTAGCAACAGAGTCTAATCTATCAGGGCTCTGGTGATTGCACTTTCGAGTGCAACTTTATACCGCTCTGCAGCAAACTTCCACACGAAATCACGATAAGACAAGGAAGAGGCGGTTGGCAGTATAGCGGCGGCGGCGGCATAAGATCTCGATTCTCGCAAGAGTAGCTCAAGGTGCTCAAAGTTCCATCTTCCGCCCCGAGGGTGATTAATAAATTCAACTCGGGCATTTTATTTGCCGGGGCGAGCTGCTCTTCCATTACATCGGACGCAAGGAAGCTAAGAGCGAGAGTAAAGAGAAAGAGAGACAGAGAGCCTCGCGCCCTATATCTCCTTTCTCCATCTATCCCATTCTGTCGTTCTATATATATACAATATGCTTCGAGCAAATGATAGGCCACCACTTAAGCTTCCCCGAGATGCAACCGCAAGTTATATATAATCTCCACTTGGTCGAGGGACGAGGAAAATCGTTGCCTGGCGAGTTGCTGCTGCTGTCCAGTTTGTTTAGCATTTTGATTGATCGTGGCAAGGAGCGTGAGTGAATTGCTCCCTCGACGATTTATACGTTTACGTTTACTTTTCTTGCTCGAGTGTGTACGAGTGTTTGAGATGCAGCGGAGGGAAAGTGTTAATTCGATAGGACGCTGCGGGGGATTCGGACATAGTGTTTCGTTAATGGACTTTCCGGATCGGAAATGGATAAATGGAATTTTCGGACAATCCAAGTGTTTCGGACGAATGTTGGAAGAATTCGTTGAGTTGGTTTATTGATAACTTTGTTCTTGATTTGGTACACTTGCGATAAGGAAAAAATAAGTTTTTGAGACGATTTCGGATCCGCGAAATTTTAATTTTTACTGTACTGAGTATGTTAGCTTTTTAATTAAATCACCTAATAAGTATGCATTCCTATATTGAATGTTAAATTAAACTTCATCATATTATTTGATAAGTTACTGGTAAAATGATGCATGCTGTGCTATAATATTAGATGTTAATAAATGGACTTTGACGTTTATCGCGAATTGAGCTTTTATTTCTGTATTTTCACTACCTGCAAATACTTACCTGAGAAATGGTCAACATTAGAGCCCTGCAAAAATTTTTTTATTCAATTATTGAATATTTTTCATCTAATTTGAAGTTCATTAAAATACAAGCTGTGATCACGAAGAAACATGAAATTGAAGACGTTAAAAACATAATTCATAAGATGTGAAACATGTTTTCCAAGTGCCTAAAGCTTATTACATCCCCACTGTACGGCATGCGACAATGAAAAACCAATTCATCGAAAGCACGGCTTTAAAAGCCTACCGTGCGCGGGTATTTTACTGTTTCCAAGAGCATCCGGCTAAATTAGCATCACGTAATTGTCGATTAACCTTGGAACAATTAATTCCCGAAGTAAAAGTGTCTCTCTTTCTCCCACTTCTTTTATTTCAGCTCGCGGGAACTACGTATACATATATATAACGTTCCTCGAGTGGCGCATGGCACGAGTCGAGAGAGGCGCGCACGTCTATTCGATTACAGGGCGTACGCTGCGTCTTTAATGGAGTCTTTCCCCACTTTCTCTTCTCGCTCTTCACTGTACTCTCTCTCTCTCTCTCAACCCCTTTCTCTAGGTCCTTCAACCTCCTCCTCGCTCACCCACGGCTTCTTCACACGAAGCTCTTTGTTCCTCCCAATTTCCTGTTTCTCTCTCTCTCACTCTCTCTCTCTCTCTCTCTCTCTCTCATCGGAGCCCTTACTTTCTGTTCTATCGCCTCGTATTACCCACTCTCCTCGTCATTGTCTTTTCTCGTTTATTCGGCTCATTTTTCTCCCACTTGCTTTCTCGACTTTTCCTATCTTAGCTTTTTCTCCGCGCTCTTTGTAGCGCTTCCTATATATCCAAATGCTTATCTCGCCGATCGAGCTGCGCGCGAATCATAAAGGTGATATCGCCTCTACGGATCTGGAGTTCCAGTGGCATTCATCGGTGAACTGTTATCTTGTTATCGCGATGCGCTTTGAAGAGATTTGCGCAGTGAGTCTTTCATGTGCAGCAGAAACGCGCCGAGACTTGATTGCGATGAAAAACAAAATGAAAAGTCTTTGACTGTGACGTTTGTCGATGCGAGAGTTAGCGATACTATCGTAGAAGCAGCTGTAAGCTGTTTATTGGATGAGTAATTATACACTTTTAGTATAACCCGAAGATTCTAAAAAGATTATGAAATAATTATGTTTTCGTGAGTTATTTAATGATTTGATAGGGGAAACAAAAAACAAGAATATTTTACGAACCAGCTATCTGAGATCATGACTTTATGGGTATACTTTTTACGATCTTACTTTAGGACACTAGCGGTCACTTTCGCTTTTAGGCACATTGCTGCACGTCGACCCTGTCACAGTTACGGCTATTGTCTGCGAACTCATTACGTTAGCGGACCAGACAATCCCAATGCGTTCAATAACCTTTGACCTTATAAGTTGTCCGTCGGTTTTCTTACTCTCCCCATCAAGTATGTTTATACCTTTGTTACCAAATAATGAGAAATATTGATTTTTTTATTGCTTACGCACTTTTATTACGATTTTCGCATGTTTTGTTTGCGACTTCTCCATCAACCAAATAGTTGCATTCTCACACACTCGAAAGATAAGTATCCGTCTCATATATTTGTCGTGTAAGACGAGGCTGTATACAACAACCGTTTCGTCGTCTCATCCTCAAGAATCGATATTATTACAATTCCACAAAGTCCTCCGCTCTACATGCTCGCACTATTTCCTTGGATCAAACAAACATACAAACTCATCGTCCCTTATCATCGGTTCTTCATCCCGGATCATCGCTTCTTGAAGAGGAGACATATTACCAGGAAAAAAAATCTACACCTACGTCATGTCTTCCAAAAAAAAATGTTATAGCGAATACAAGAGATTTGGACGATGATTCATCTTCTCTGTATAGCTTTAGACGCAATTCTTTCGCTGAGGCTTAAACATCGCGTAAGCTCTAATATTACAGAGGAACATACAAATTTCATTTCGACGTAATGAGTTTACCGACTTTTGGTCGACTGATGGTACTTTTAAGAGATCTTAACAATACGCTTGGTAATAAACAAATTTTTTCAAGAAATCGCGCATAGAAAATAATCACTCTTTAGTACGATATTTTTTTGATCAACGTTAAGTTTCGAATATATACATTTTCTGTTTAATTCAATTTAAAACATTACGTAATAAAATGCATATTAAAAGTGCTAACGCATTTAACGTCGTTTAAAAAGAAAATAAAGTATCGACACTTTCCAACATTATGAAACAACCTTAAGTTACGATGGGTCTAGGTATTCCTTGCGCAAGACCATACATTACTACTTATCTGCACCTTCTAATGGGGCTATCACTGTAAATTGTTCCAGCAGTAAAATCAAGCGGCATTTTTCACCCCTGTAACTCTTGCTATGTGAAATTAAATACCTCGCAGAAAATACTTTCGAATTATGAGTGCATTAAAGTGAGCGTAACGTGTGAACCAAAAATAAAGATAAAGTATCAACATTTGGCGCGTCCCTAACCTCATTTTCCAAAGTACATGTATATTTACGCTCAGTATTCACTGAATATGGGTCGAGTCGCACTTTATATGAATGATAAATAATCTCCCAAAATATAACATTAAAATATCTAGGGGTACTGTCATGCGTCATCTTTATACTGTTGCCTCTTTTCCTCCCTATATGCTATACCGTTTTTATCGTTTGTCAAGTCGAGGATCTCCTGACTCTCGACGTTTGGGTGTGAGTGACGTTTAGTACCTCTAAACTTTTTGCCAATCCTTTTTACGCTTTCACTGTTTCTCCCAGATTTGACGCATCGGTTGAGAGGCATCGATTTATTGTGTTTCAGGGTAAATACCACAATGAAATTCATATTTGATTGACTTTTAAATAATTAAAACGAATCTACACTGGTATTGGTTAAATCACTGTTGATATTGAAGCTTGTGCTAGTCCATTTATAGATCAATAAGTATTTTACATGCTATTTCGATAATATTAAATGCTATTTTTGAAGTACATAAATTATTCGCACACTTCCTCTATTATCTACGTCAAAATAAAACATAGTTGCCTATTTATTGGTATTTAGCTTCCTCAATTTCAATCCTTTGTTCTACTGTATAAATAATATATAATTCATAAATAAATTAACCAATAATCATCGTAACCTTTAAACTCGAACTAATATATACCCCTTAACTGCCGATGGGAAAGAACCTTTGTCATATAACATTGAAAATTCCATTAGATCCAGTTTTCGGTAGTTAAAGAGTTAAAAAGGAGAATAAAAAAAACAATAAGATTCAAATAATATCTGTAATGTTCTCTCACTCGCTTCAGTTTAAATTACATAAAATGCTTTCATACAATTAATAATTTGTTAATTTATTAAATACATCTAATAAAATAGTGTAACATTTTATCAATACCAATTGTCTTATTATAACATTTCATTGTTGTGTAATTTTATTATATTCCCTCACTCGTTTAACTTCATTTTATAAAAATTCTTTTAGACTAATTTTATCTACTCAATATTTTTAATTTGACACTAAAAAAAGCTAAACTAAACCTAAACTCGCTACGCTCAGGCGACAAATTACACCCGTGCCAAAAACCCCTGCTTTGTGCACTTGTACCGAAAATACCTATACACGTATCGAATCCTATTTTTTTCTAACTGAGTAAGCAAACCTTGACTTTTTGTGTTAGTTTTCTTCTTGTAAATCATAGACCTCGGCGCTTATAGTAGGAGTGTGCACAACAGAGTGCTTCGCACACTCAGCAAATGCTTTGTATATTCAGCAAATGCTTTGCACACTTCAGCTGAGAGTGCCCGAAATCCATGCTTTGAGCGAAGGAAACTAGCACTAATAGTCTTGCTTTGCGTACTTAGTTAAAATAAAAATTTTTTACGCTTTCAAATCAGATATCGAAAAATGATACTTTTCGATACTAATGCGATAAAATGATTGTACCCTCGTTTAAACGTTTGCGCACGAGCGAAACGAGTGTGAAAAGGTCATACGCGGGTGAAATCTATTTCTCGCTCATGAATCGAACCTATTTCATGACAGAACGTATGAGAAGCTTAATTTAACGCATGAGTCATTTTTCTCGTATGCGATAAATCTAGCTTCTCACCCGGAGTGTTATAAATTTAGTTTTTTTTTTATTAAAAACACCATTCGGAACGTAAATAACTTATTAATAAAAAAGTGATTAAAATATTTTTATTATTCATACAAATACA
This sequence comes from Megastigmus dorsalis, assembly GCA_900490025.1. Taxonomy (NCBI): domain Eukaryota; kingdom Metazoa; phylum Arthropoda; class Insecta; order Hymenoptera; family Megastigmidae; genus Megastigmus; species Megastigmus dorsalis. The sequence continues at coordinate 48,683 of UELU01138487.1, read as the reverse complement.
GCAAAAATTTCATTAACAATGACAGTAATTACATTTTTTAACTTAGAATATTGTATTCATCGTGTTTTCGATCACACACACAATAAATGAAAGGGTAAAGCTACAACATAATATTCCGATTAGATATCGCCAAAAAAGATTTCTTGAGTACTTGATTTCGTCCTGATGGCTAAAATCAAATCGGTATTTTTCTGTATTTACCAACATTTGATCAATTCCAGACTCAACTATTTTACGAAATGACTTAAAAAATTTATCAGCATAAGGAGACGATTTTTCAAAATAATAATTTTGTTGTGTGCAACCAAATATTGGTTTCGCAATTTTAAGTTTTCGTGTTATTTCAGGCTGCTGAGTCATTATGAACCTACTAGCGATAGCATTATACGTCAAACATATGTGGTGATTTTTTGCATCTGCAAGTGCAAGTGCTTTCACACAATAAATTACATCGTTGAGTACTTTACTTTTCTTGTATATATTTTGAACATACTGGTCTTCTTTCCATAATAGGAGGTCAATCTCATCTTGCTGTGCATATATAGTCATACCAGATTTGTCTACGTTTTCAAAAGTATCGAATGCCACTGATTTCTGTAGCACATTGATATTTATAAGATAAGAATAAAAATCGTTACCATACATCATTGATACGAGCACTAAACTCATAAATATTATTCTTTCCTGAGTTGATTTTGGCTTAATGTTTACAGGGTTTCTAAAAAAAAGTTGTAGAATATGAAATATGGTCCAATTTCTTCTCAGGATCTTTAAATTTCTCCCTAACCAAATAACGAGTACAAAACATAATAGTATCATTAATATATAATTGATAAAACTTCCAGGCATACTTATTTCAAAGTATGTTAGAACAGGCACAATAGCAATTAACGGTTCACAATTTACTTCCACAAACACTTGAAGGACTTTGTAATAGTCAGGTACCAAGAATGAGTCTGGCACTGCATACATATTTACCTTATTGCAATCTAATTCTTTCAGGCAAGCATCTTTTCCAGCTGTAAACACCGTATACATTCCCATTTCTTTGTAATGTATAGAAAAATTGAAGTAATTCAAGATTAAGGTAGTAACAGAAATAAAGTGCCCTGTAACTTCTGTTATATTTTCTGCTTCATTTTTAATAAGTGTTGTTAAAATACTTACATTTAGAACAGCTAATGTAAAGATATATCCATTAACGTCTCTTAATTTATCCGGAAATATGTCAGTATCGGAATTAATATGTGCTGTAGTGATAGTCTTGTAAAATGGATTGTAGTGCTGTAGATAACATGTATTGCCATTAAATCTATTGTCTGAATTTTCATATACCACTGTAAAATCCAATATCTTGTTCAGCCACGCGTATTCGAATATGTCTTTGGTGTCAATTTCAAGTGCAATTTTGTTGACAAGAAGAATTAGTAATGTTTTAGCTTTCATATTTGCATTAGTTATTGGTTCAAAAAAATCAATTATCTTTTGTAGGTTGTGCAGAGGATTGGTATAAATATTTGTAACTTCACTATACAACATGACATTTAAAGAAAATTGTCTGGCAGTTGCAAGTATGGGATACAACGAAAGTGCGGTTTCACTCAAATCATGCACTCGTTGTATATCAATTATAACAGACGGGATTTTTTGGATCACTCTTTGAAGAGTAGTGTCTAGTTGTTCAGAATGTATTTCGTTCGTTCTATTTATAAAAAATGTTATCTGATAAGGTTTTACAAATAATAATATAGTTTGAGTTACGATATCCATGCAATCAACTGATATTGCTTTAACCGACATTCTTGTATGAAAAATGAAAGTTATTATAAATGCTAGAATATGCATTGTCAAAAGCACAGCCTTTTGCTAAATATACAAGTTCAGCCAAGTCTGGTTTATAAGAACACTGGTGGAAACTGATACTTGCAAGTAGAGACCAAAATATATATTTTCAAAAAATATAGTTAGGTCATTATTATTGATTTTGAACTTTTTAAATATTTATAGGAGAACTTGTAGACTTAAAAATTTTTATTTTCATAAAGTAAATATGGTACTTTATTTTTTTTTCTCTATATTAAGTTAATCGATTGCGTAAACTAAGTACGATTATGCTTAGGTGGTGACTCAGTAGATACTAGCGAGGTCAAACGCTGTTTTTATTCATTTTTATAGTGCAATATATATATGAGTAATACAAAATTTATAAATAAATGAAGCCACGGTAAGCTCAGGTTTGAAACTTAATTTATTACTCAATCAGGTTTAAAGAGCAAGAGTTTATGGATTCATCCTGTTTATTACCATTACGATCAATAATTTATTATGCAGAACTAATGGTCTTGTAACATTTATGAGCATTGCTTATCTATCCTATTACCGTATTAACACCCAATGATGGCTTCTGGACGAATAAAGCCAACCAATTTCAGTTGGGCGAGGGCAGGGGAATCACAAAGGATGCCAACCACACCATCACCTACATTCATACCCCTTAAGTGCGCCAATCCAATTCCTTCAAACCCTTCGTTTTCAAAAATATTTGTGCATCTCTATTCGAATTTCCATCCAATCGACAATCGTAACTCGACACCTTGCCCTCAGCAGTTAAAATTCACGGAAGCCGTCGACCTATTATGATAAAGGTCGAGGAACGATGATTCCCCTTAAAATTCGTTGGCGTTCCATCCTCCTCCCTCTCAATCAAGCCCTTGCGTGTCTAGTTGGAGTTCCCTCGCATCATCGATTTCCCTCTAAAAAGGCCTATATATAGGAGGAAGGCACGCGCACGGCTCACGAGAGATAGCAACGAGCGCGAGCCTATGGGAGAAGCCGGCCGGCACATTCCCCCGCAGTTCTTCTGACGTTTGGCCCGCGCCCAATCGAGCGTCTATGCAACCGATGCACAACAGCGGCAGCAACAGCAGCAGCAGCAGTGGCCTGCATAATTAATGCCAAAGCTCGTAATGATAGTTGTAAAGTTCCATCAGTCCGCAGTTGGAATTCGCGCGCGACCGCGTGTGTATAGGCCCCTCTTTTGCGGCCGAAAGGATATCTCACGCTGACTGAAACGGCAGTTCATCGATTTTTCATGGACATTTCCAGGCTAATTGTGGCCTACCCTGGTATTAGATGGTCTACGTGAGGTAGAGCTGGTTGTGGAGTTATATCGCGGTTGGTGGCAGCTTATGCGCATTTCAGCGATCGAATTTTTGATAGGGGAGGACTTGCCTCGCTGTGTGTTATACGTGTGTGTGTGTGTGTGTGTGTGTGTGTGTGTATGAGAGAGAGGCAGGAGAGATGCGGCTGCGCGATAGCTCGGCTATTTTGGGAACTGGTCGATGCATTTAATGAGATTATGAAAATGTTTGGGTGTATAAGTTTATTATATACTTTTTTTTCGGGCGTACGATTGATTTTTAAAGAGATTCGCGAAGCATTGTGCAACAAAAAAATTGGGAATCGACTGTTCTGGAATGAAAAACATTTATCTTCTTTGGATGAAATTGCATTTCTGGGTGAATCTGCTTACCTATTATTACTTGGTAATTTGCATTTTGCTAGCGATGAAATCGTAAATTTTATTTTCTGTCCGGAACCTACGTATAGAAGGATATTAAAAATGTTACACTTCAGTGCTAAACTGCGATGTAAAACAGTGTTTTCAAATCTAAATAATATGGGCGAAGAAGTATAGAAGGGTGAGAAAGAGAGAAAATCTAGAACAATCAATCGTATCCACACGCTCGATTTGCGATTTCTCCAGTCGCGCAAAAAAAAGCGTGACTCTTCTCTATCATTGCCATAAAATTATTTCCCTCGCTTTTCGTTTCCCCGCAATTTCTATGCCAATGAATTCGTCACGGTGCCTGCGTATAGCGCGTATAGAGCGAAAAACAACGATCTCGCGATTGAATTTCCGCGCCGGTGCCACCGCCGGTGCCGGCATATATATACGATATACGAAAAAGAAGGCCGGGGAATATGTGGCAAAGTGTTCCCTTTTAGGTTCGAGAATTTTAATTAATGCAAATGTGCGAGAGGCGTTTATCTCCACGAAATCTGAAAAAAATTATGATTCGTCAGATGTAGTTAAGGGTTAACATTTTTAATGCCTTTTTAATCATGATAATTCCCACGTGTGCTCAAAAAAATTCAGTATATAAATTTTCATGTAGGGTTTTGCCATATTTTTTAATTACTTGTGATGTGTACTGGGTGATTTTATGTTTAGTCCGTATCAAGATGATTGTTTGAAGAGCAGTATAAAGGTTATGACAACGGAAATCCATTAAACTGGATTGGTATAAGATTCTGTGAGCTTTGGATTTAATGGTCATAATAGTTACATAGATGGAAAGGGTACTTCGTCTTTTCGAGATTGATGCTCTTTTGATTGTTGCCATTGTGCAAGATTCCAGTATCTAAAATAGTACAAAATATCTATACATAAATAATAAAATGTTTATTATATTAGCGTGCAGTTGTTAAAGCTATACATTATTTGAAAGCGTAATACCTTTTGAGCCTCGGTCGTTCGTTACACATAAACTCATAGACCTTAAGTTCAGTTCAACAATTTATCGAAATTATAAACTAATCAAGAAAACGGGATAGAAACAAATATTATCGAGTCGTGGGATTCAGTAGCTAAAACAACGGAACTGCAGGTTGAGCGTGTGCAGCGGTTGGCGAGCATTTATTATAATGGTTCGACGGCACTCTGTTAATACCGAGTATTTTCGGCTCCGCAGTCTTCCATAATAATTGCCTATTCATGTGCGAGGAGGAAGATAGCAGCTGTGCGGAGCGGTTCGGTGGTAGGAGTCACGCATGCAAAAGAGCACAGCAAAGAGAGCAGAATCGCTGCACCGGAGATTTTGACTTTATATTTTATCGCGCGATAAATTATTTCTGATACTCATCTTTGAAATTTGAATGTAAATTACGTTATTGACGGTATGTGTAATTATGATGTGACAAATGGTGTATCTTTGAAATTCTTTTTAAAAATAATCGCTACTACGAAATCATCTCTTCCTTTTATTATTATACTGATATTTACATTGCAAATTTTATAATTCTCAAGTTTTTTTCTATCATAAGCGTCTCCCTATCAAGAAAGAACAACTGAAACAATAATAAACTAACGAACAATATGAACGTCTGTCACAAGCGAAAAAACCAGTGCCGGGACAAACTAACATTGAATTTCACCCACTGTATCAGAACGAGGAAAGGACGGAAAACTATAGTAAACATGCAATATCTCTTCTAGCGGATGAGTCGCGAAAACGCGTGTCTCCCGTTTGTCTCGCTTCCCTCTCTATCTATGTATATATATAAGGCCGTAGACTTGCTAGAGCGCCCGAAGAGCAAAGTTCGAAATTGTTTATATGGTAATATACCCGGGACTGCCATTAATTAGTTGGGCTGGCTTCCGCATTCCAGAAAGTAGAAGCAGTGGGCGGATTTTGCGCGTGGCGAGCCGCACTGCCTCTGCACCTTCCAATTCGAGTTCTTGCTTGGTGATTTTATATATATTCATGGAGAGCGCGAAAGTGAAGCTACATATAGCTCGTTGCTTTCTCGGTCTCGCTTCGCGCCTTTTCACGTGCCATTTACCTGATTACAGGTGCATGCCGCTGCTGTTTATTTTTGGCGTCTCGGTTGCTGAACAGGAGAGGCTGATGTAACCGATATTGTGTGCGAACATGCAATTATAGAGCTGGATTTTTTGGTAGAAAGAATCTTTTTGGGGAAAAATCAGTTTGGCGTGAAAGTAGGAAAGATATTTAAATGCAAAAGTCTGGTTAAAGTCAGGTTAAAGTCTGGATAAAGTTTTGTTAAAGTCCGCCTGTAATTTCAAGCAATCAGACTCAAGCAATGGAGTAAAATCTCGTACTTGATAAAAACAGAGGTGTAAAAACGTTTTTATTATAAACTGTAATTCTATTCTGACAAGAAATAGAAAAAAAGTAGTATAAAATTTATAAATAAATTAAGTCGGGATAACATTTAAAACTTAATTTATTACTCAAACATATGGTCTTGTAACATTTATGAGCATTGCTTATCTATCCTATTACCGTATTAACACCCAATGATGGCTTCTGGACGAATAAAGCCAACCAATTTCTATTGGGTGAGGTAAGGGGATTCACAAAGTATACCAACCATACCACCACCATCATTCGTATCCCTTAAGTATGTCAATCCAATTCCTCGAAGTCCCCCGATTTCCAAAATATTTATGCATCTCAATTCAAATTTTTATGGAATCGTAAGGCAACACCTTGCCCTCAGCAGTTAAAATTGTCGAAAGCCGTCGACCTATTATGATAAAAGTCGACGAACGATCATTTCCCTTAAAATTCGTTCCAGCCTCCTCCCTCTCAATCAAGCCCTTGCGTGTCTAGTCGGAGTAGAATGGTTTTCCAAAAAGAACAAAGTAAATTATAAGCGAATCGCAGCCACTTCTTCGAAATATATCGGGCAACATTATTGAACTGGATCGGGAAGAGGAACTTCTCAATAATACAATTTAAGTTGGCCGGAACTTTTTCGAAGATGACGCGGAAGAAAGGAACATGAAAAAAGAGAAAAAGCGGAACGTTTAAGTTGTTCGTATGAAAGTGTGGGTAGAGGATCCGAGAGTGGAGAAAAATAGGGAAAAGAAACGAAGAAGAATTGGGCAAACGGGAATTTAAACTAGCGCGCGGCTGAACTTCCATGTATAGTAGAGAGCACCTTGCATTAGAACGCGTATACTCCTGGGAGAGAGGGAGAAAGAAAATCGTGAAATTAGGTGGGGGAGAGACGCGCCAGACGAGAAAAAGACAAACGCACCCGGTAAAAGCATCGAGCGGCGCAGTTTTAAAGTGATTACAGTGTGCTCGAAACTGGAGTGCTTCCTTCCCCTCCCGCCACCGATCGCGCAAAGATATTCGAACAATCGACGAAACTCGCTGCTTAATCTTCTTTAATCTCGCTCTTCCCCTCCGGTTCTTTTCGGACGCCGCTTTTCCGAGGACTGATGAAAGTTTGATACTTTCTAAGGAAATTCACTCGATCATCTGCTATTAGAGTGTCAGTTTGTTTCTCTGCGACTGCTGGGCAATCATTCCTCCCAATCATTCAGAAATTAAAGTTCGCCAAGTTTCTGTTGGATTCGAAATGTAACTTTATCATTTTATATTTCCTATATATCGAATGATAAAATAATAAAAGTTGCGTAATTTTCGAATCACCTCGAGCATTAATTTCCCAACTCCTCAGTACATTACACTTAGCAAAAGTATAAATAAGCCGTGTGACAAGAAATCGTTACAGGGGGGATCAGCGAAAACTATGAAAAACTCCTGAAACTGCCGATATGGACAGAAAAGCTTTATCGGGGAAAAAAGTTTTGCGCGGATCGATCGAGGGACCCCGACACCGAAAATTCGCCATCCCAGGCCTGAACGCGGAATCAAAAAAATGAGGAATATGTGTTGCGTGTGCGCGATGTGTATACGCGCGAGTAACGACGTAGCACATCCTCGTCAAACGCTGAACACTACTTTCAGGGATGACGGTACCAATTTCGCGCAGTCTCCCGTTTTTTTTTTCGTCCGCCCCCAGCAGCAGCACCAGCTGCGACGCGTCCCCCAGAGTCAGCTTGTCTCGCGATGTTTGCGACATAAAACGATGAAATTCAATTCTGAAATAATTGACGGGGTCCATCATACGGACGGATTTTCCCCGTATTTATCAAATTTATTTATCCCGTATGGCCTCTGCTCCCAGCCATTTAAAAATTTCACTTCGAGGCTTAAAGAAAATGTTGAATTCATCGCAAATATATATATATATATATATATTCATGTGTGCGACATGTATAGTTTTGAGTGCAGCATATTGTGTTTCTCTTTGTACAAACAAATAGATGTTCACGATTTATTGAAAAATATGCGTGCACACGTTGAATAACAACACGCTTCTAAATTAAAATCTATTCTTGTATTAGTATATGTTTATTTATCTTTTGGAACATTCAAGAAAGGTTTACAATGTAATTCGAATCATTCACACAATTGGCACCAAAAGCACTATTACATCTTTAAGTATACATGAATCTAAAGTAAAAAGCCCTTTCGAACCCACTTATTCTCATTTAGCTCTCATCCGCGAACACGGAAATCGTCGTCCTCCACGAAACTCTTCAACCCAATCCAAATTTATAAATTTCCCTCTTAAATGCATATGCATCATCCTCTTTCCGGCCAAGGCAAAAGAGCCGAGATTGATTTATCAACGCTATTACCAGTCTTCAGAGAAAATTCGAGCGTAGAGCGCGACGAGGATGAAGGGGAATAGACTCTGGCAGCGGTAGTCGCGTGCGAGTCCCATTTAACGAGATCGAATCGCCGTGATTTTGGCGGAGATGACGAAGCCGCGCCACAATGTAACCGCTGCAATAAGGCCTCCTTGTTAGGTCACCCACCTTCTGGTCTCCCGCTATAGATTATTATCGTGGACCAATTCGTTCTGTATTATATTGTGCACAAGGATAGATTGTGCTGCGAGAACAACGTGCGCGTGTTGGATTTTTCAGGTCGATTACAGTTGCTTTCATTTTTAATGTTATGTTTTTGTGCGACTGCTCGCTATTACAGACAACGAATTATCTGCAATTCGTCCCGTCATTTATATCGAGACGACTGTTGCGTGACTGCCTATCCGCGGTTATATCGATCGTAGATAACGAGATTAATGTCGGGTATAAAGTACGTTACGAGGTGTATATTTGAAAATGTATTTACCCGATAATTATTTTACCCATGCTATCGGGATTAGAAGACGAATTTTTCTCGACCAACAGGTTCAATGTATATGAAAACGGTGAACAACTATATTTTTAGTTTTTCAGAGTACACAATAATTTTTCACCCGTACATTTTATCGCCTAAGCTATTAATAAATTCATAATCGCGATAAACACGCGTGAAAATATATTGAGTCAGAGAGTTAGTCTAGTTACAGCTCAACCGACAAGAACTCGTCCTTTGTCTTACATCTATTCCCGTTACTGGAAACTTGACGTGTGCGTGTGACCAATCGTCGAAAATGATAAGGCACCTCTCTGCATTAGCGTCTCTTGTGCGCTTCATGCTATTAACTCCCCCCCCCCTCCTCTCTCTAGTTTTCTCTGCCGCCGCGTCACGGGTATAGTTTGCCGAACTACTTTGCCGAACTGTGCAACCAAGTAATAAGACATGATGAGGCGGTGGATGGATGTTCCGAGCTCTCGCGGAGTCTATTAATTATTTCCAGATATGCTCCTATCGCTGCTACAGCTGCTGCTGCTTCAGATGCACAGTACTTCGCAGATTTCGGGAAATCAAGCCATCTTTGAGCTGCGGTGGCAGCTGTACTGTGGCTTGTGCAGACCGTGTACCCTTCGATGTCCTCATTTATCGATCCCGTTTCTGACTTTGGATGATCACCGAGGAAATGAAGTCCTCATTTGTTCCGATATTGTGGCTGTGATTGCATTTTTTTATGTACACTTATATTAGGAAACTTTGTCGTTTGAGTTTCTATAAGTTTTAAAGATTTTGTAGAATTTTTTCAAGTTTAGAAATGAAAATTTTATTTGAATTTGGAAATTTATATTGCGAGAGATTGTAGTGCTTATGCATTAATTTAATGAAGTGTAAACAACGCATTAATGAGCAAATACTTATGATGATGTGAAGAAAAAAATAATTAACTTGAATATTATAAGCAATCGGATACCAAAGAATATGATACGAGCGAAGCGAGCTTTCTTTGCTAGTATGATATTAGATTTAATATACAGTTTTTAATCGTACAGTCCTACTTACTATTTTGTTGTGGATTTCAGGTAAATAATCAAACTAATTAGATTATTACTGGATGACTGAATTTATCGTGCCAATAAGCTAAATCAATCATCACGGAACTCAACAATTTTTTATTTTTTTTTTATTTTTTATTTAGAGCTTTTAAATCTTTGTAAGGATTTTAATTGCTATGCAATGGAGAAAAGAATACAAATTTATTCATTTATGTTACACTAGTTGTCACTTTTAGTTCATGCCTACCTGTAACGTTACAATTTTCAGAAATATTATTCTCCAGATTTTGTTCCAGCTAAAATACTGCTCACGAAAAAATGAAACCGGCAAAACACTGTTAAGTTAAGGACGTCAGCTAACGTGATGTGTGAGCATTGTAGACATTTTATTTTTAGCAGAACACGATTTTATGCAAAAAAAGAACAGATTCAATGTGACCCGGAGGTTCATTTACAAATATTCCGAACAAAGATAAAATACCGAAGATGTTCAAAAAAATATCTTTTAACCCATTAACGACCAAGACCCCGAATTTTCAACTTCTATTTCAAGGCTTTTTTGATACTAAAAAAAGGTTTGAAAAAATTTGAAAAAGATCATTCCGACGTATTTTCAGCTGTTCTCTCGATTGGTGATACCGATTTTTAGTTAAAATTCTCTTGCAAAAAAATATGGCGTGTTTTTCACGAAAAAAAGTTAAAAAATTTGGAAATTTTCAACGTTATGAATTCTTTTCATAAGGAAAATGCAATGACAATAATTAAAAATACTGTAAAAAAAGTGCAATCGATGTTCAAATATTACGGGAAATTTTTTTTCATGTCTCTAAAATATTTTTTTTTAAATTTTTTACGGGGCGGCGCGCGACTGCGCAAGTACTTCACCGGCCGACCGCCGCACGTTGTTGTTCCCCTATATTACTACGCTACGCGTATGTAAAGTAATCCGTGATTTCTTTTTAATAATTTATGATATATTTTAATACAAAACCTAACCTATGCTACTCCACGATCAAAATTTTGTTTAATCGATTAAGTAGTTTTTGAGATTTTTATACCCATATAAAAACAAACGCTGTCTCTTTATTATATTAGTATAAGATAATTCAAAGAAATTAAAAATATGTTCATACGCAGAAATGGAATACAACAATTTATTTGCAATTCTTTTATTTAACAAAATTCCGATTTTTCGAAGGTGTAATTAATAAAAAATTTTAGTCAGCGTAGCATTTTAAACAAAAATAAATTATTGTGTTCCACAATGATCGATATGCAATCTCACATTAATTAAGTTATTATTTTTTAATCGAATATAAGTATTTTAATTAATGAACCATATATTATTCTTTTGTAGGATAATTTCGGAAATCTACATTTTCGAAGAATCATATCTATCTTGCGTAAGTTTTAGTAGTTTATATATTAAATTAATTAATTTTGTTTTGTTACTGGGTACTTGATACCATGTATCAACTTATTTATCATTATGTAAAAATTGCCACTAACTATCGTTATTATCTAAGATTTTTTAACTACTACATAAATTATAAATCTAACGATTTCACAACAAGAATCCATTCGATCGCTAAAAATAAGCGTCAATAGCATAGAAAAAAGCATACTTTCGAGACGATTTCTCCTTATCAAAGAGAGGTCTTTTATTCATCGACTACCTATATATATACAGAGTAGGGCATCCCAGCTACCATTTAGGCTAAAAAAGCCGGGGCTAAATTCAATGGTCCGTGCTGATAACAACGATAAGACGTTCGGGCTGAAAATGAAAGGACATCGTTCGCTCTTTCGGTTCAACGGCGAAAGGAAAGCTTCCGGCCGTTGCTCGTCGTCGTCGTAGTCGTCGTCGTCATACCTCGTGCTGACGGGGACGGACTCCTTTTGCTGCCTCTGTATATCCAGTTCCTCTCTCTCTCTCTCTTTCTCTTCTTTTTTTTTTTTTTTTTTATTCTTTTCGCCAAGTCGGCGAAAAAGACGATACGCTCAAGATTCAATTAGAAACTTACCCGAAAATACCCGATACTGTCTTTCATTTCCTGTGCAGCTGACAATTTTGCATAACTCACGATCCGCGCGAATTTTCAAATTTTCTTACATTTTATGCATAATGAGCAAGTTAAAGTTTGTCGCGGTAGCGGCAGAAGGGAGAAGTATAAGTTTGGTAAATTCGATGATTGAATTTCTCGATCGGTGGTCGCGTGGGTGTCGCGCTGAAAAATTTTCTCCCCTATGATTGAAGCGCTATTTTTAGAACTTTCGATGCTAATATCGCGCGCGTTCCGGACACAATGCGGTGACGTTTTAATTTTGCGGATGCTGCTGAATTAATTTGATCCCTAGAAATTATCCGCACTTATGTTGCGCCAGGACAAAAAACCGTGTTTTAAATAAATCCAGTGTGGAAGAATAAATTGGCGCCCAAAAGTGAATGTTAATATTCCGGCGATAAACAGGCTCTTAAAAGATTTGATCCGACCTTTTTTTGGCGCCCAAGTTAAATTTGATCGTCTGCGAGAAAAGAGAAAGACAACAGTGCGGGCGAAAACTTCCTTATTAAAGCAAAACATGCGCACCATTTAACGACAGAGCGAAAGCGCCAAGAATTCCGTACACTTAATATACAAACATTCGAGCCAAAGAAAAAAAGGCGCAGTCTTGGGAGCACATTTGCATGAGAGAGAACTCCTGTGTGGCTGTGTATGTGTGTGTGTGTGTGTGTGTGTGTAGGTACGTACGTAGCATCGGAGTCTTGTAATTTTCGCAACTGGAATAATGAGTGGCTGCTGGCACGCAGCTCGTGTACGGAACGAGCGCCGCGCACGTATTTTATATATATATATATATATACGTAAATATATACACATACGGAATCCGAACGGCGCGTATATATACATTTTGCAAACGTAACAATTATCAGTTTCCGTTACGCAATGTCACAATCGATTTTATTCTTTTCTACGTTTACGAGAAAGGAGGAGTCGTACACTTTACGGAGAAGTATGTACGTTATTCTGCAACTTCTACTCGTCTGTTGCGTCTCGAACGAATGGTCCATTTGTAATAAAATTTTCTTTAGGCAATGGATATATGGGGGGAATTTAATATTGCGTATGGCGACTGGATAAGTCCATCTTGGCATCAGCGACATTTCCTCTTGAAACAGGATATACAATTTTGTTGCCTCGGTGAACTTTATCTCGCGTAATGCGCGCTCGTAAATATAAAATACCTCGCGCTCACTTGGTTGGATTTTGATATAGGCGCGTCTCGTAAAAAAGCTATTGAACATATGATGGGTTAGCTTCGAAATCCAGCCATCAAATGTATAATTTATTATATCTGTGTATAATGTGGCCCAAAATATGTTATATCCTGTATAAAAATGGAAGTATTCATCTTTCGGAATTGAAAAAGTCATTTGGAATATATTAAATTTTTTTTGTGAAAGTATTTTTATGAAGCTTTTTTGCATGGACAAAAACATACTCGACACGAAAAGACTTTTACCTATGTTTAAGGTTGACAGAATACACTTTCCAAATATATGAATTACCCTCATACAATTTCGTTTCTTTTCTAAATATAAGAAATCTCTTTTTCGACGCTAATGAGAATGTGAATCACTTGTGTTATAGCAAATTCAAAAAGAATCATTTGAAATTATTTTTCTGCAAACTTTTATCATTAATTAGCTGTATTTGCACAATTATAACAACTGCTTACACTTTCAATCACCGTCTCTCCTTATCAAAAAAAAAATGAAAAAGAACCAAGGCATTCCCAACCTTTATGTACCTTTTTTATCTACTCGCGTGGAAAAAAGTTTACGCAATCGTTAAGTTTTGTTTCTCCTCGTCAGACCTTTTGTGCAATTGAGAGCACTTTCTTTTCTCTTTCTTCCACAGTGGCATTCGGTCATGTACACAGTAGGGCACGGGATCTTCCCGATCTCTGCGTTTTATGGGGAGAGAGAACAGAGAGACAGAAAAAATGTCTTTTTACGGTGTCTTGTTTACAGCGCCGCTTGACCCGTCCATATAAAAAAAAATGAGATTGCACAGAGATATTAAATATTACGGTACACTATGACTGACAAAGAAGTAATCTATCATACACATTGTAAATAGTGATTTCAGTTTACGTGTGTGCTGTATAAATATCATTAAAAAAAATAAGTACCGTATCAATTATAAAAAACTGTTTAACTAATTATATCTTCTCTTGCCCAACAGTGTACACACTCACAAACAAACAAAGTCCATAAGTTCATAAACCCTTAATCCAATTCGTCATTACTCGCAAACCATAACTATCATACATCGCCCGAAACAAAAAAAAACAGCAGACTCGAATCGTCCCATAAAAAAAGACAGTTACAATATAAATGCCTTCCCCCCTAAGTACGATAAAGCGCGTATCCGTACTGTAACCTCGACAAAGAATAAAAGAAAAAGCAATGAGCAGCTTTCAATTATTGTTCCGGCGACGATGATGGCGCACTCGAGATAAAAGCGCCGTTGTCTCAATGGGAAAATGGCCATTTTCGACGCTCGTTAGACCGTCGCGCGACGAGAGAGACAGACAGAGAGAGAGAGAGTGAGAGAGAGAGAGAGAGAGAGAGAGAGCAGGAGCAGAGCAGAGCAACACAAATATATAGATATATATAAGATTTTTTGCCCACTTAGTCACGGCCCTGGGACGAGAGCTGCGGTATATAGTCGGCGCGGCGCGAGTCGCCCGCCAAATCGGGAATGACAATCACGCAATATATTCGTTCGCCAAAGGGGCTTAGCAAATCCCAGTTTCCTTGACATCCTTTGTCTGTGTATATATATATATATATATATGTGTGTGTGTGTGTGCATTCTGCAAAGTCGCGCGTGGAACCTTTTGCGCCACACTGCGAAAAACTCTGTGTACTTGCACGTTCTGTATAGTTTGGGCTACGAGCAAGAATATTGCCTGACCGTGCGTCGCGTTTGTTTCCTTCTCGAGTGCCAGAGTCTAGTTGTGCTTACTAATTAGGCAGGATGACATTTTTCGCTAGAGTGGTTTTTGATGAATCCACTGCTGTATTCGCTCATTCTTTTCTTTGTATATATTTAAAGATTATGGTTGTATAGATACCTGTACACTTACCGGCTTGCTGCAATATAAATTTATCATTATAAAGTTGATGAAACTATAAATATATAATAATTTTAGTCCAATTTGTAGACAATTAGGATTTTGCATTTCAGAAATTAATAAAAGAAATACCGGATGAAATAGTGCTGCACGAAAGGGTGAAGAGAGTATACATAAATATGCGCAAGTATAAAATACATTCATTCGATTCTTGTGCTACACAACAAAACTATATCTGCTGTGCAGCAGCAGTGACGCATGAGTTCGAAGATTAATACGATTTTCAAACTATATAATTGCATTTCTATACTAAATTGTACAATTTTTTTTTAATGTTTTTCAATATTAATTTGTCATGAAAAAATTCGTATTGAATCGACTACAATCGCTCACATTATATCAAACTCAGGAGGAGAAGAAAAGACCTCCAAGTGACGTAAGAATGCGACAACTCGTGATCCCAAGCCTGACATAATTGAGGCAATACGTATGCTTTTGAAGTATACATATGGAGGCGCCGATCTACGGCTTTACCTTGGCCTTTCACGAGATATATTCGGGGTAATCCAGGTATTTTGCGCTTTCTCGGGGATTCGAGAGACTGGATGTCCGAGGAGAGAACGAGGGAAATCCGTTAGGCTCTGTTGAAAAGCGTCTCGGCTTGAACAACCATATATATATACGTATTATGATAAAGTATCATGTTTTCCAGTTTCTATAGTAGCCATTTTCTGTAAAACAATAAACGTACTATGTTAATTATTAGCACACGGTCGAAAACAATTATCACCTACAGCTCAATTCGTCTAAGCATTCATGGTAAATATTATGAAGTGAGAAATTATTATTGCGCTTTGTTCCTAATGAAAAATAAGATTTATGATGGATGTCGACATTAAAATCTTCTCTTTATCTATTAATACAACATTTCTCGTTATTGCACAACTATAATAGTCTTTTGATTTTTTTCTTATTTACTTGGGAGTCGCATACTAAGCACCATTACATTTGTTTGCAGTATTACGATCACTTTGCATATTGATTTTTACTTTCGCTTTTCCACTTTTCTCTCTCTCTCTCTCTCTCCCTCTCACTCACTCCTGTTTCATTCACTCGACTACCAGGACAACCTCGAAAACTCGAAATACTCATTGCACACTTCAAGATTCTTGCCAGACCAAGCAAATTTCAATCCAACTAGTCGGCATGCCAAGTTATAATTTCTTTATACGATATGGCTTCGTTTAATATGTATGCCCAATCTCTTCTTTCGATATACACTCGCTCCAAAAGAAAGCATTAGCTGGCAAAGAATTCTTGAAAAATAAAAGAAAAAAAAAAATGTTTCGCTCGCAGAAGCTTAAAGAGCCCATCCCACGCCGAAACGGTGCGCGGCGAGAAAAGAAAACAGAAGGAATATATCCTCTGGCAGCCACTCATTGTTCCGCGACCCACTTGCACTGCGCGCATGGGCAACGACTTCCGAGAGACCGTTTAACCGCAGGGAATTAATTAGATGCAGGGACGTGGCCAATCGGCGAAAGTAAACGAAGGAAGACAATCTTTTTTATTCTCTCGAAAAAGTTATTTCATTGTTTCGCGCTAGAGTTGCGCGCGTGGGCTCGAAACGCCGCTACGCGTAAACTTATCAGAAATGCGCACACCGCGCCTATTCCGGGCGATAGAAGGAAAAAGAAGAAAAATAGGGAATTGTTGGGTCACGCGCGCACGTGACACATTGGCTACGAACGACAATTTGTCCATGAATGTCGTTTGGACTTGTTGGATAGGAGGGTATTATTCGTGTAAGTGTTTTTTCCTCCACGCGGAATGGAAATGATTTTTTGTTGTTCGGCCCAGTCGTGCTTCGGATAACAGTTCGTGAATTTTACTTTTTTAACGAAGGAAATATATGGTGTTTCTGTAAAGAGTTGAATACCTTTTGCATAAAGAGTAAAAATTCCAAAGTACCATAATTGAAATGGAAAGTGCAGCCAGTGACTCCGCGAGGTGCAAATAAGACCGTACTTTTACCCGTTTTATCGCTGCTGCGAGAGCAATTGAAATTTTTAACTCTACATCGCCACGTATAGTCGCTATACGGTGCATTTTTAATTAGTGCAGTAGGCGAGATTGGTTTCGGAGAGTCACGACGTGTTGTACACACGCTGCTATATTTCGCATCGTTCTGGTGTTTTACAAATGTACGATTTGCTGAATTCACAAATGTTTCCTTTTTTTTTTTTCTTTCTTATACTTTATTCGCGATTTATCAAAACACTTTATTTTGATAAAGCGCCGTGTACTCAAGGTTAGATAAGCTTCTATATACGCACTCCACAAACCAACACCGGTTAGAGTTTGAATCACTCGACCAACAATCGTGCGACATTAAACTTGAATCCACAAGTATAATTGGTTCAATGTTTAATTCTCAAATCTGACAAGATTAAATGTCTATTAAACGACTGCAACTCGCAGCACAACGCAAGCACAACTGATAAAATTCATCAAAATCATGATGTTTTAACCGCAAAAACCGCGGTCACCAGGTATAATGAGCATTATTTCGCGCTCGCCTCGGTCGGATACACAAAATAAGTCGCAGCTGTGCATCATCTCCGCTCGAATCTTGCACCTCGCGCGACTCGTTTTTCACTCTCGCCTCGCGCTCACTATATATATATATATATATATACCTATATACACGTGTACGCGTATATACACCTCGCGCTCGCTCCATTATCTTCCCCACTCACTCGCGCTCTCTGCACACTCGGTATTAAGTGGCTTGCGGCAGCGACGGCCGCGGCGGCAGCTCCTCTCCGCCCCCGATCGCCTCCTACCTGTCCTCTCTCTCTCTCTTTGGCGCGCGAGCGAGCGAGCGATTTCTCGCTTAGTTAGTAGAGGCTCGAGAGTCGGCAATTTTTGCACGGCGAGCGGATGGCTGCGCTTTTTTATATTCTCTCTCTCTCGGCCCTGCAGTGGAAACACGACTAGCCGTCGAGTCTCTTTGAGCGGGATTGTCGCGCGTGTGTATTTTGTCTGTGCAGTGCGTCTGATTCGCGGGAAGTTTATCGTGTGAGTGTGTGTTTGTGCGATGGAAGTTGGGCGAGGATCGTTTGACAGCGACGAGTGTCTCTCGTTATGCAAAGTATAGTGCGGTAGCGAGGTGCAGTTGTTGATAAGTGTGTTATGTAAGTTTTTTTTTGTTGGAGGTCTTTTCTGTTTCTTTTTTTTTTGCGGTTGTTGTTGAGCGCTGATTCGTGCGGTAATCGCTTGATTTAGAGTTGACGATTGCCCGCGGCGGCGGACTTGATCGTTTGATCCTAGATTTCTATAGCTGTGTTATATGTATATTTATAGTCAATTGTTGATAACTTCCTGCAGTGATTCATAAGCTTATTGTGCTTTTTTGTCAGCATCGTTTTGTCAACATGTAAATTGCAGTAAATATTTATATCATAAATAAACGGCACTTGATCGTTACCTTTAAATAAATCTAAACATTGATAAAGCATTTTGTACGTAAATTCATAATATTTAAATACTTTAACCGCGTGTTCCAGATGAACCTAACCTAAATATCCCAGCCGGTATATGAAATGCAAGTCTCAAACTTATTATTATACTATCAATATACGTACTTAACGCGGAAAACCCATATCTAATACAACGTCACCTCTCGAGTGCAAAATGTGTGGCCTTATCAGGCCTAAAAATGATGCCAGCGTGGCTCCCTCCCGCCGTTCGACATGTATATGCATTCCCAGCTCTTATCGTTACCGCGAACAAAAAGACGAGCCGGTGATCTGCACCGATGTATTGTATACACCTGTATATTATATATGCGCGACGGGGAAATCCGCACGCGTCGCACGTGTTGTATATACATATAATGCACTCCGCTTGCGAGCGAACAAATTGTTTGTTGCCAGCTCTTTATCAAAGAGAGTTCGCTCGCCTCGTTTTTTTATTTACCGCTGGTCTTTCGACGCGCTGAATATTTTCATTATCGACGCTTGCATATGCGGTATAACAAAGCTACAGATATATATATATTTGCCGAGGGAACACGTGTATATATAACATATGTGTGTGTGTGTATCCAGTGTAATGTACGTACGTTTGCAGTTTTACGAGTTGAGCGATATTCTTTGTCTGCTATTATAAAGATGTGAAAACAGGGGAATGTATACTTTTGTTATTACGGTAGTTGAGCGTTTCTCAATGCGCTACGCCTATTAAAGTCGCAATGTCTTTGTAGATGGTATAATTGCTGGCCGAGGTGTATTATTTTTTTTCTCTTTATATAGTAAGTCGTCCCGATAGTTTTTTATAATATAATTCGCAGGTGCGCGGGATGATTTAATATTATGGGAAGGTTTTGAGTGTTTGTGTGTTACGAATATCGAGTAGAATGGGTTCTTGGGGGTATACGGTGAGACGTGAGCGCGCGCGGCTCAACGTTTTAAAAGTCGGTTTATCGCGTATATTCGAGTCGCGAGAGCGTATACAGCCGTGCGGCTTTTGAGCCGCAGTGAAATATTCGCCGGTGCAATTAGCGTGTAGCACACGGAATGACCCTTCCCTCCCGCAAATTTACTGCCCGGTTTAACTGTCTCGGATCCTGCAGTTATGCGTTTGCAGTGGATCGATGAATATTAGAGAGAGGCTATACTTGTATTTTGCATAATAGGTGGATCGATTCGTATATAAGTTTGACTTATTCGGATATACACTTACAACAGTCAAATGTCCCTGCGGAACTGCTGCCATTAGTCATTAATTACTCAACGGCTTTTCCGGCTAGACACTTTTAACCGCGATATCGGCCAACTTCCCCGGTGACGCGCGCTTCCCTATTTCTTCGAACCTATTTTCTGTTTTATTCACTAATATAACAGGTAAACTCGCGCTACCTTATTGTTCCAAAGCAAGCATTATTTTTCACATCGCCGCGCGAAATGTGTTATTTATCATCTGGTTACAAACTTCTTACTTCTAAGCAAACACACGCGCTTTGTATCAAAGAGAGAAGATAGGAAAAAAGAAACTGCGCTGCTTCTCCGCAGCGACTATTATGCAGTTGTCGATGTACCCAGCATGTGAATTGCGGGAGCACCGGCTACACGCTGCGTACACGCGCGTGCACCACAGCACTGCACGCACACATAGCCTCGCGCGAGAGAAAGACCGACTGACATTTACGAGCGATGATTTATCGCGCGCGGCGTGTACGAGAGGCCCCAAGCGTTTACGGCCGTTGATACTGCTGTGTTATTCCTCTCTTGCTCTCTCTCTCTCTCTCTCTCTCTCCCTCTTTCTCTTGCTCTCGGAGAGTGCGAAGGCCGTGGCTCGCCAGTTTAATTTCACTATTGTATAACCCGACCGCTCTCACTCTCGCTCTCTTCTCTCTCTCGGCAGTGTGTGTGTGTGTGTGTGTGTGTATAAGCGAGAACCCATCAAGGAGTCGCCCGACTTTTTTTTCTCCTTGCCTCGCCGCCGCGACGTTCAATTGCGAAACGGAAAAGGAGAGGAGAGAGAGAGAGAGAGAGAGTATATCACGAGATGGCTCGCGTCGCGCGCGGCTTTTGTGCGCCAACCTCTGCTCTGGAATTCAGGCCGCGCGGGTGGAGGATGAAATCTTAATTTATGACCCGGTCGCGGAGATTAGGCCCCCGGCGATTTGCTAATAACCAACATTTTTCACGTTTTCCTTTGGGCCGTTGTTTATCGAAGCGTTAATTGGCGCGACGCGACATTTGTCGCAGTGCAGGGACTCGATTGAGGTTGCAATTGTATGCTGATAGTCGCGCACTTATCACTGCGGACCGATAGATTCACGTAAATATTTACTTTGCGCGTTTGATTGGAAAATTTTCGAAACGACGCGAATATTATAATATGCTAGCTTGTGGAATTCGAGCGAATGTTGTTTTGTCGAAAGATGCAAATTTTTTTGTCAAAGTAAATATATTTTAGTGAGCGTCAAGCTTGCGTTATTTCTCCTTACTTTTTCAAATCAGCTTAGATTGTTTGTTGTATAATTAATTACGGAACTGGTCTTATTATAGGCATTCATTATTGCCATCAGCGAAATGATTGACGTTCAGGTTTTTTTTTCAGTCTGAACGCTCTAAAAGTGACTCGTAATGAGTTATTAATTTTTAGATAACGAATTTTAAAATCGATTCACCGTAAACACAATTTGCTCTTAAAGGTGTCTCGCTCTTTATAATATAGCTTTAACAAGCCATTATTTAGTTTTTGCTCCGAAACTACAAAAAAAATACCAATCGAGAGTCGTCCTTGCTGCGTGCTCGACCTAATTCAGCCTCGATAAATAATTCTCCTCCGCAACCATTACGCACCATCACCTTTTCCTTACATAACACGAAAGCCGCTACCGCCGAGCATTATAGTATATCCTTAATCTCCACCTTTAATCCTTGGTGAAATTTTAATTAGCAAACGTCGAGTGATTTCGAGCACACATAGTAAAAAAAAAAAAAGAAAGAAGAACAAAACCCGGTATTACGGACAATATCTTATCTACAAAAACACATGCGACGAGCTTCCCGCGGATAAATTACAATTTTTGTGCAATTCCAGTATATCCGAAAAAAAATCACCGTATACACAACCTTTGATGATTAGCAAGAAAATGAAAAGCCGTGGATTGATCGACACACACACACACACACACACGCGCGGAAAGGCTAGCGATAAGAAGTTCGTTAAGATCGATATTTCCTATATACAGAATTTATAAGCGCGACCGGGCGCGCGGCTATTTTTAAACCTGCAGTGCACGAGGCGGAAATGGAGGCGTCGCGTGCGCGCAGCTATACCCGCCGTGACTGCTAATACACTTCCTCGTTAATACGTTGGGCTCTTTTTAAATATTAAGGCATCGCGGAATCAAATGTGCATAAGAGGTTGTGCGCTGGAATTTGTAGGTGAGAGCAGAAAGGGGGAATTGTGCTCTCCTTCGATTCCTGTAATTTTTCAATTTTATCGCACGTGTGTGCGTGTGTGTGTGATCGCGTGGATGCGAGGCGCTCGGGCTCAAACGATTAGTTATTATAGGACTGGGCTTTATACGTGAATTATCCTTTCAACCTTTCATTTTAGACCCTCCGCTGTTTTTAAGAGCACTTGGATTCTTTTTATTTTTTCGAGCTTTTAGCGAATCCAGAGCGTTTGCTAATATTTTTTTTTTAAAAAGTTATACAATAAACTTTGATATTTTATATCGACTTTTTCTAATATTTTTGTTTTAATAATAAAATCCAATATGGGCTAAATGCATTTGCGAATGTGATATATAGCTTTCACACCTTATTTTTTATTGTGCTTTAATGATAATATATAAAAAAGTCGTCCTTGACGAAGATTTAAAATGAGCAACATTTTAATGACTTTATCGTCATGCGCGATATATGCAGATGTTTAAAATTTTTATTATTCCACTTTTTTACTGGAATAAACAAATTCGAAGCCGCTAAAACTTATAAAAAGCGATGACTCCATTTTCGCTCTGCGAGAAATCGAATAAGTTTCCTCTATGAGTAAGCGAAAAAATGAATTCGAAGTGGGAAGGTATAAAAATATTTTTGCATAAAGTGCATATTTGACGCGGAAAAAGAGTCCTTTGCCATTCACTGGTTTTCAAAACTATTTTGTTGACACGTGGCCAAGTTTGTACAACGTCAACTAATACCGCTTCACATTCATAATATTAAACTACATATTTACTTTAGCTATGATGATGATACAGCTTTTAAAATAATTCCATGTATATGCACGAAAATCATACATTACGTCGGATTTTAATACTTGGAAATAAAATGTCTAAATATCGCAACTAAAATTCGTCATTGTTGAGAAGCATCCGAAAACTTTTAAAACGCGTGATTTTTACAAATTATTCGATTGAAACGGTAAACTTAAGAATTGATTATGTCGCAAGAAACTATCGATGAAAAACATCGAATAAAGTCGAGCCCCCATCAATCCCAGCCGCAACTCAAATTCCAAATCTCGGCGGCTTTGCATCATCGGTCAAACAATCAATGAATCATGGCGCGCTGACGCCTTCGCGCACACCCCGATCGGGCGCAAACGCCTCGCTCCCATCGTACACATACATACATTTATATATATACACTTAAACACGGTGTCGCGCGACGGCGCAGTTTTATATATATACATATAAGTATATAGCATTAACCGTATAGAGAGACGCGGCGACAGTTGCGTCCGCGCCGGTGCAGCAGTCAGCGGCGCGATCTTGACCGAAAATAGCCGAAGACGTTCGAGCGCGATCAGAGCTACCAGGATCGCAGATGTCGAGGAGACGAGCTCTCTCGAGCCTCGCGTATATACCTATGCCGCAAGCCGCCGATTACTGCAGTGGTATCGCGGCACGGACATATATATATGCGAGGATAGCGACCGATGCGTTGTTAGACCGGACTTACGCATATAACTGGAGCGGTATCAGATTTCGAATGTTTTTGCAGTCGCGCCAATTGTGTGATTTACCCGGTATATGCATGTGTATAGAGTAAAATTTTCAAGCGTCGATACCGCGACCTTGTACTGGTGTTATTAAAATGCTGAAATGGCGAAATTATAATAGTAGTAATTAATTACGAATCAAAATGAACTAGTTCATACCGTTTATTTGCAGGCTATTCCAAAACTGCAGGTTTCACCATGCAGACAGTCAACCCACAAATAATAAAATTTCTGCACATTTTTGCTAAATAAAAGCTGCGTTTCGTGCGTTTCGTGCGACGAGGAAATATACTTTTCCCCTGCAATAGAAATATCTCATTGTACAAAGTATATACGCGACGAAGTAATTTAAGTATAATACGAATACGGGATGATAAGAGTAGCATTTTCAAGTTACGTTAAAGTGTTTGCATAATGTAGAGAATTACTTTACAAACGATAGCCTAATATTTATTAGTCATTTTTTCGCATTAGCGCGCATAAATTAAATCCTTTATCGAGGCTTTTCAAATAGGTGGAAAAGTAATTTATATACGCGATAATATAAATCATTCGCTCTTTAAAAATATCTAATCACATTTAACTTCGGCTACAGCAGCATTCGGTCGACAAAGTCAAGATTTTCACGTACAACGCTACTGCAACGCAATCGTAGAATCGCTTTTTAAGAGCTGCAGTACCAACCTCCGCGGAACTGCAGGTCTTGCATGGGCTTGGGTACAATCTGTAAGCAGAAATCACGGCTACCGCTGCTACCTGTCAATGATGACGGTGTCCGCAAGTTATATTGTATACGTATACACTCGAGCTGAAAGATTTGCACTGCGCGGTTAACGCCAGACTCATAATCGCACCGTCGCCTCGCAAGTGTGTGTGTGTAAGCGTGCATGTATATATAGGCGTCGATAAAGGCCCGTGATGCGGAGGTACGAAAATTTACGGCGAACGTGCACGCACATGGCCGCGCGGCTGGCGGCGAGTATATTTTCGAGGCTCGCGCCGCAGAAGCAATGACTTGCGCGCGCCCGATAGTACCTGCAGATAAGCCCGCAATGAGTTACGCCGCTGCTTTTTCTTTTGCTTTGAGAGTTTCTGTTTTCCTTTTTTTTCTCTCTCTCTCCCTCTCTCTCTCTCTCTCTCTCTCTCTTTGTTTTATTTTCGTGGGTATATTATCGCGTTTTGTCTAGCCTGCTTTTTTTTTCTTGCGCGGTCGAGTAATAGCCGGTGAGCATTTTTGTGGACGTGTAATCGTATAGGAGATGAATGCAGAAAGTTTAGAGGGTTGATAATGAATTTAGATATAGTTCTGGAATAACGTGCTTTGTACTTTTTGAGAAGGAGTAGCGCGATTCTCATGATTGCAGCTTGAATTGTTGTAGAAAAATGTGTGCGCAAGGTAATTGTGGTATATAGAGTGAAGAATAATGAACACTAGAAAACTGGATTTATTAAATTTTGGATAGATGATGAAGTTTTTGTAGAACAGTAGACGTGCGATTGATTTTGTGGAAAAAATGATTTACTCTTGAAATTTCATTATGATGCTTGGTAGGATGGTATACCCTAGAAAATATTGTTTACACCAGAGACAAAGTGTCAGTGTCGCTCTCGGTGAATGTGTTTCACTCTTCTTTTCCTTTCACATAGACCAAATTGACTTGATAATATTGGTTTCAGTTCCTGCAGGTTAAAAAATAATTTATTTATATAAAATGAAGGCTACTTGGAACAAAGACAGATTTGTTTGTACTGTTACGTTTAGAATCTTATCTGGTAAAATTTCATTAATAAAGCGTTTTTTCCAACATTTGAATACTGATAAAAAATTATACAATATGCAATGAACGCATTTTAACTACATATTACGTATGCATAAATCTTATACTTGGCCTTGATTCAAATGAAAAAAAAAAATGTCAATAGCAATATTGCGGTAAATGATTTATAGAAATTAACTACACCATCATTGCGGTTTGAAGAGTCATTTTGATAAATTTTATTTAAAGTAAGATAGAAGATTTATTTTCAGTTCAATGCTAAGTGCGCAACCATATATAGCTTTTTATGACCCGCTACTGTTGTGCAGATAAAGTGGCCAGTTAATTATCGCTGGATTACCGTATTCGACTAAAACCTTTCGATAAATATACAAAATATACAAGAAATTATTTCCGTTACTTTGACAATTATTAATACGAAAAATAAACCCCGCAAAGATTTCTTTCGTAAATTTCCAATAATCCCCCTCAGCTCTCAAGCCGCAAGCCTCGACCATCGCGCATCCCCACTGAAAAGTTATTAAACGCGAACACACAGAGAGGAAGAGATAGAGATAGAAAGAGAGAGAGAGAGAGACAGAATCCAAAGAAG
This sequence comes from Megastigmus dorsalis, assembly GCA_900490025.1. Classification (NCBI taxonomy): domain Eukaryota; kingdom Metazoa; phylum Arthropoda; class Insecta; order Hymenoptera; family Megastigmidae; genus Megastigmus; species Megastigmus dorsalis. The sequence goes on along the minus strand of UELU01138487.1, from coordinate 22,780 downwards.
AGCATACGTATGGAAGCCACAGGTATTTGCTCCACGCAGTCGTCCGTCGCGACCGATTACGGGACACCTGGCGTGCTCGGCGCACTGCACTCGCTCACTTCAACTTCTAGCGCAGCTCTTATACGATCTCTACATACATATACACATATATATATACGGCAGCCATTATTACAGTCGTTAGATAACCGGTTAGTCGGCGATAGCGCCTCGAGAGCCTTTTGCTTCGGTTCAGGGACTCTCCCTCTCTCCCTCTCTCTCTCTCTCTGTCTCTCTTGCGCTCGCACAAACGCCGATTGATTATTGCACACTCGCGGCGAGTGCCCCTGTGTACGCGCGTGTATAGCCAGCGCACCTTGCCAGTGACCAATGTCAGGTTCAGACCGTGCGAGCTGCTGCATGGCTCTTCTCGTCCCTCTCTAGCTTTCTGTGTATATTTGCACTTTGCTAATTGCGCGCGTGTGTAGCTGTTTGTTACGGTTTTTGTTTGTCTGCTGTAGGCCGATTAATTGGTGAGTGGATTGGTGCGGACGACACTTCTTCTTCTTTTTTAGACGGCGCGGGACAATTCAAGGGATTTTTGCCGTGATTAATGAGGCTTTGTGACGATTTTGGACTCTTTGTGTAGTTTTATTTTTTTGCGCTGGTTTGGTGAGCGAATCAGTTGGGAGTTAAGCTTAGGGATCTGGTTTGCAATATGTTAAATATTAATGGAGATTGAAATTTTAAACTGTGCCTTTTTAACGTAATCTTTAACGCTCGTTTCTCTCTGATCAAAAGTAAAAATTTAATTGATATTTAAATGAGCGATTTCGAGGAGAAAATTGAATTTTAAATACCATTTAGACGTACTTGTTCGCTCTTGTAATTTTATCGCTAATCGATATCAACGCTTAATCCAAAAATCAAGTGTTAAAGTGATAAAATTCGGACAATGTAATTAAATTTTCAATTTTAAATGTGCAAAATGATATTTAAGTATATTAACTACGCGTCTACCTTTATCCATTATATGAACATACATTTTTTATATGATGTATCAAAGTCATACATAGCCTTGCACGATGACTAATTCACGCTTAATTCACGCAGCAGAATTCACTATGTTGTTATACTCTTTCAAAACAAAGTGAATGACGAACTGCACTTTTATGGAATCGCTCGCATAACATAGCAAAACTATAAATCAGCAGGGCATTTTCGAAAATTCCTTTATACGGAAAAACCTGACCGCCACTAAGCCGTTTATCGAAACTCGTTATTTTTCACAAGTTAAATACACTCGCAAGGCAAACTTTTGCATTCGACTCGTCGCAATCATGCTACTTCTATCACTATAAATTGCTCATACGTAATAGCAGATAACGCTCGCGAACAAAAAAAGAAAAAAAGGAAAAAATTCCTCTATGCAGCCTAGACGGCATTCCACATTTCCAGTCGCGTCGCGGACGCTCGGTCAAAACAGCTGATCACTCGCGCGGTAGGTGACGATCTTCGCTCGTCGCGTACATAATATTATATGTCATCGTAGCTAAACAAACATTATCCTCCGCTATACTCCTTATCTCGCGCGGTTCGTTTCATTGGACACTTTTGTCCGCGCGCCAAGTTATCGAGTAGCTTCGGGGCATGATTCTCTATTTTTCTTTTCTTTTTTTTTCGCGCGCGCATAGAAAATCCCAGGGACGCGCGTATAGAGTATAATCCGTCAATAATCGAGGCTGCTGCCGCGGCTCGCGTTCTCTCGCGGCAGCGCGCGTGTCAACAGTTTTCTTCTTATCGCGTAAAGCCCGAATGCGTCTGTATAACGCGGGAGCTTAGAGCGATAGCGACGTATACGCGACGGCTAATTAATTCGTCCCGAGAGTCGCGATCAAGCGGACGAGCTTTCGCGTGTGCGACGGTATACGGTGCCGGTATTTTTGGAAGATTTTGTTTTTGCTAGGTTTATTTGTGAGATTCTAGTGATTATCGAGTGAACGAGGAAAAAACAAAGCGTTGTAGTGTAATCGGCTAAAGATTTTGTTCCCGTCAATTTTTTTTTATTCAATTTAAAAAAACATGATTCAACTACGTCTGCACTTATGACTACAAACGAGTTTTAATAATATACCTCCAATCGTGGTGCAGTTAAACTTGCATACGAGAGTTTACTCGATAAGACAGTGCTATATATGCCCGTTTTAAATAAACACGCAGATATAATCAGCGCATCGCGATCAAGTGCAGTCACAATAACAGCTAAAACTTTGGAATCATAAAACCGAAAGATAATGAAATTTCCTATATCGTCGTATTACCAGCCGCTTCGTACATATAAAATCATCCGGTTATTATTTCCCAATCAGCAAAAAATCCATTGCCAAAGCAAAACTGCAGCTGCAGTGGCAAATCCGCAATATCCTCTCGACTTATATCACCGGCCCATTTTACAATGACGAAACACGCGCTTCCGTTTACTCTCAATTAAGGTGCGAGATCCCTTGCAAGTCGGCGCTCCAACAATAAGCCGCGTATATACAATACACGCATCTCACACCCACTCTTATACTTTCAGCTCGGTGCTATAGAGGCGTGGAACTTTTCCTTTTTTTCCTTTTTTTTTTTGCATAAAGTGTACGTGCAGTTTCGGTGGCGGTGTCAGCAGCAGCAGCAACGGAAGTGTGTACAAGTGTGTGGTGAGCGTGTATAGAAGAATGAAGAGGAATAAATATTAATCGGCTATTGTGCTCGCGTGTTAATAACGTGGTGTCGGACCATGACACTTACCAAGCAGGCCAAGAAGAGCCTGAAGAAGCGCGAGGAAGACGGCGGCCTACTGCAGGCGGTGGAGAAGACGCCTTTTAAAAATAGAGAGACGACGCAGAAAGAGGAAGCCCCGATAGTTCAGCAGCAGGGGATTCGCGACGTCAAGATGTCAAAGGATTCGAAAGCGCTGGCTCGCGCCGCAGCGGCACGACGCCAAGACTCAGGTGAGAGTGACTGCTGTTTATTATCGACAACGGGTGGGAAGGGAGATGGGATACGGGTGATATATGGGGCCTTCCGCGTGATGTGAATTTCGAGCTGTTTTAAGTAGCCTTTAGTCATCGAGACTTTGCTGCGTGAGATATGGCACTATCCGATTTTTTCGTTGCATTTTAAACTGCGGGAATTCACAAATCTATACGATATTTAATTTGACATTTTTAATTTGGTAAGCGTCGTAAAAAAAAGTGTAATAGTGAGGTTAGACTGACCCGAATTGAAATGCTAATTAAAATTCTCGCCGGTCGATAAATGAAGTTGATTAAATTTTTACTATCCTGTTTAACGATTTTTTTTTTGTTTTTCATTACAACTCGTATAGATCAGTAGCATTGTTTTTGTAATAATAAGGAGGCCAATAGCTCATCGGGCTTAGATAAGAAAATTATACCCGATAAACAATATATCTATCGACCGTTGACATGTAATTTTATCGTGTATCAAAATTTCGTGCAACTTTTTGATTTCCACGGAATGCCTTGTATACGATACCCAACCCCAGGTGCAAGGACTTTATGAGAGAGAAAGTGAGAAAAAGAGGGAGAGAGCGAGAGAGAAGAAGCTTTTGATGTGGGAATACACGCGGGCGATTGCTATCTTTGCCCGAGTGTATCATAGACTTTCCTCTCTCCAATCACCATTTTTATTGTCCTATCATCACTGACTGAGAAGTAATACGCACACGAAACTATTATTGCCGGCATGTCTTACAAAGCATCCGCTTGGCTTTTAAAGCCGGAAGCTATTACCACACTTTGCAACGAAGAATTTCTTATTTTATTTATGCGCACATTGATGCATTTTTAATTAGTTTAACTTTCCTTTCTTTTTAAATGAATTCAAAAGTTAACGGGTTGGAGTATCTCATTGTTTAAGATTTTGCAATGCATTAGGAAACTATAATTCGTATACTTTTTTAAAAATTTTTATTTAAGAAATATTCATAAACAACTTTTAACAGATTAGAGACTAGTTTAAAGTGGTATGTTGCGTGAGTTTTGAAAAATTATCTATGAAGGTTCAACCCTTTTCCGGTTATAAGACTTCAAGACTTTGCACGTGAGTCAAGTAGGCCAGCAGTCAATCATTCTGCGATTCAGCGCTTTGTTACTGTCGTATAGAAGTAGTGTGTACTCGAGAAGCTAAACAGTCCAGACAAATGAGGCACACAATGTATTGCCTTTAACAATTGTTAATGAATTTTGTTTATAAACAGTACGTCCGAGTAGTTAGTCTGCTATCTTATCGATAGTAACAACAAAGATATTTCTAATTAGAGTCAAATAATAAATTATGAAAGTAATACTGTACAGTTTGTCAGTTTAATTAAATTGAATATATTACAACTGTCTTTATTAATTGACAAATGCTTGAATAATTTGAGAACAATGGAACGTTTATTAATTTTGAATGAAGTCCCATAGACTTACATAGAAATTGTAAGGACTGGTGAACATATACAAACGTTCTATTTTATATTAAATGTAAATTATCTCATTCTGGTTGTTAATTAAAATGATTTGTCTTTCTCTTAGTTTAGAGAATTTTCTCATTAAGCATTTCTAATTTTTCTCAACGTTGAGTGCAAATTTTTCGTCTCGACTACCATAATTCAATTAACGCCAGATTAAAATGTTTGTTAGAAATTAAAAATTTATGAGGTACAAATATTTATACGAGTTTTAAAAGGTAAAAATGCATAATACGTAATTTTGTACACTAATTCTTTTGTGAAATTTTAACTCGGGCATGTAGATTTTTGGAAAAATATTCTTCCGTAGTAAGTTATCTCGCTTTTGTAAATTTAATCTTACTGAACGCAAAAAAATCTAATCATTGTGATGTAGGAGTTGGATTTTGATATAAAGATAATAATAAAAATAATTACGTCAAAAATAGTAGCATAATTAAATCGACAACCACAAAGTTGCTCCATCGAATAAATACCATGTTGGCAATTTATCTTCTATCGTACGCTGATTAAATCATTCGTAGTTAAAAAGTAGAACGTGCAATATTGATATAAATTTTTTTCTCGCTTCTTATCTAAATCTAAAGTAGGTACAATTCTACACTGAGAAATAATTTCTTTGGATCAAAGATTAACTTCATTGCGGGCGAATGATAAAAGAATATGTTAAATCAAGAAGAAATATGTATTGATTCGATGATATATTTAGTTACTGCAGAGACAATTTAATAAGTTAAAATAAATATTGATGTAAAGATTAAATTTTTATTGCAACATGTGAATATTTTATTGAATCAAGAATTTTTTCTTCTTGATGTAACAAATTATTTTATCATCCGCCCGCAATAAAGCTGTTTTTGATTAAAAAAATTTTGTTTCTCAGTACAGCTTTGATCTTGAGATAAAGCTAAATTAATATTCTACATCAAAACCATGATAAGCCATTTCGTAACATAATTAAAATTACGCCTCAGCAATACTTATAAATAAAGCTCTCCATTATCAGCAGCTAAACAAAAAGTCATCCGTACATTTACTTCTCAGTACGGCATCATCGATCTCTCCACTATCTCTCTCTCTCTCTTTCTCCATTTCTCTCAACCCAAAGCAAAGTCAAGCTTAGCCAGCCCAAACCCCCCGGACAAAAAATTGACTGTTTGTCGACCAAATCCCAGGAGCACAAACCACAACTAACAGAGACACACGTGTGCATCCCCCCACAGCTAAGCAGCAGCAGCAGCAACAGCAAAAGGAGTCAAAGCTGGCAGAGGCCGATAGAGAGGAGGGAGTCGACGAGTCGGAAACGCCAGGAGCGGCGGCGCAGGCAACGAAGCTCGACCGCAAGCCCTCGCTTCGTCGCAAGTTCGGGGCGCTGCTAAGGGGGAGCGCCGACTTACCGGCGGCCATCAATCGCGGCCTCCAGCCGATCCGGCGGAGCATGAGCTTCGGCAAGGGCCTCGACGAGCCCCAGCGTCGGCCTAACAGCAAGCAGCACCAGCACCAGCAGCAACCGCAACGGCACCAGCAGCAACAGCACCAGCAGCCGCAGCAGCAACAATTGAGCGGCTTGAAACCTTTTAGGACGAGATCCGTGCAGTGGTACAACAGTCTCAGCTCGTTGGCGGAGAACGAGGCCGAGGATGGCAAGCCTGGTGCTTGTGGCTTTGCCGCCAGCGAGGAGCAGATCTTTTACGAGGGCAAGCCTGTGTCCAGGACGCACAGCTTTGCCGACCAGAGCCCCGTAAGATTTTTTGTATTTTCGGGCCTCGGGTGGTGGTGGAACTTTTTTTTTTATTGCAGCTATGGTTTTGATAGCTACAATTGTAATTCTAAGGACGGAGTACAAAGTAACGGAATTTTTTATTTTACAAGATGGTTTGGGATTTGTATATAAAAATCTTAAATTATTTCTTTTTGTCTTTTCTAATTTCAACTTTAAAGAGCAGAAATTCATAATCGTAATAAATGAACTCTCTTTTCTATGTAAACTTTTCAAAAGTTTTTTACTGCTGTTAAAAAAATGTTCATGTGTTCCTTTGGCTTAATCTTTGTAAGCATTTCTTATTAATCTTACTCTAAAGTACAGTTTTCAAAAGTGAGCTGTGAATTTTAATTTTACTTCAAAGGACACGTCGTGAGGTTTTTTGTACTGAAAATTTGAGTCTTATCTTGAAAAAGAAACAAAATAAGAAAAGACAGAAAAGATTCTTTTTCTTTTACAATTTTTAGATTCTACAGATAAAATTAATTAAAATTTTTTTATTCTTTATTGTTTGCAAAAACATATGTTTGGTCCATTAAAAGAATACTGATTAAAAACTACGGGTTTTGAATAAATGTTATGAAATAGTTCGTAAACATTACAATATTTTACAAAGCTCAATCGTACATATTGAGAATAGTAAAACAAGCATATTTATGTCTTGTTTACATTTATTTTGTTTAAAATTAAATTAAAAATTTATTTCCACACACGTATTTACTGAAAAATCTTTATTTACTTTTTAATTCACTTTATTTGACGAATTGGAAATGCACATAAATGATTAACTTTTTTTACGTGCAGTTCAACAAATTGCATCGACCGTAAAAACAAGTAATAAAAATATACTTTTTTAAATTTCGATCACTACTTTCTTCTAACTACAATTTATCTAGAAATGTGTAGTTACTTATTTCATATTATATTCAAATCACATTTTATTATTAAATTAAAAAACAAGTTGTAGCTTTTACAAAAATTCGGTTAACTTATATTCTGATACTGCTAAAATCTAGTAAATAAGCCTTGAATCCTACATTTTACTCACGCACTCAACATCGAAAGTGACAACCCCAAAATTGGTTCGTTCAAATTATCATTATACGAAATTCCAGCCATTAATCGATCGACGCCAAAAAAGGAAAGTAAAACAAAAAACCAGACTAGGAATTAAATCGCCTTAGGACGAAGCTTTGGGGGGTATATAGACTCGATTGAAATTCCCGTTGCATCGAAATCCTCTCGTCGCGGTTGGTAGACACGGCGCGGTTGGCTCGTAACTCGATCTGCGTCTAGTCGAAGAAATTGAGACTCGACCAGCTCTCGAGATGGATCTACCAACTCTATATACACCGATATACCGACTCGCGCACACTGACCTTTTCCTTTTCCTTTTTCCTCTCCCCTTTTTTCCGTGCAGGAGATGCTCCCTCAGGCCGTGTTTTCACTTATATTCCCGTGACCCTCCTCTCAATAACTCTCTCCCCACTGTTTACACAGTTTTCCCTTACCCTCCCGGCGGCGGCCCTTCGATTTTTAACCTTGTTCTTTCTCTCTCCGCGTGCGAGCTGAGCAGCAAAAATTTTTATAAATCTAATACTTTCGAGTTTGGCGCGAGTTATATTGCTTTGTCAAATATGCATGGACTTGTGCGTTTGATGTCTGGAGGGGATGCTTTATGTATTCTATGCCGTTTGTTGGGTCAGTCTATCTTACATTTTGCGTTTATTTATTTTATCCTTTATCGAAAATTCTGCAGTAATATCGTAAGAGGCTGAAAAAATATAGCCTTATCGATAAACCAATGCAAATAGAAATACTGAGGTAGACGTAAATATGATTTATACACTTAGAATGCATGGATAATTCCTCTAATTCCAGTGCATTTCTCTATGTACAGTAGCGAATTGATACGATATACGAGTCAGCTAAATACTACTATAACAAACGGTACTAGCCACAAACTCGCGTACAACAATATATAAATAATCTTCATGCTCGATTCAAGGCCCCACCTCGATCATCCTGTAATACGCTCGGATCGCAAAATACACTGCACGCAATCGATCGTCCTAATACATAAAAGCTCTCGCATATCTTATATCCCCTCGCATCAATTCGCCCAAGCTCAAGTATATGCAAATGCAAGGCAGTACATCATTCGAGGAATCACCTAATAACCTCGCATCGACTTTTTACACGCCGCCGCGGCTCCGCTGTATGAAAAGTTGAATAATGCAATTAACCGCATAGAGGCGCCGCGAGATTGAGCGACGCTATTATACAGCCATATCCCACGTAGCGCTATTAGCCCTAAAAGGCCTAAAGTACACGGCGGTAACCGATGCAAATGATGTCGCGCGTACGACGATAATTCACGAGCGCCGCACACTGCGGCATATATATCTGACGTAAAAATTTTCATACTTTGCTGCGCGAATAATCGCGTGACCCCCCCCTAACGTTTGATAGCCTGCGCTCCTCCGCGCGAAGATCGAATTATTGCGAGACTTTCGCGTATAGCTGATCCTGTCCACACATAGGCATCGTGCACACAGACACACTCGTATGTGCAGCGCGCACATGGGTTAATTAAATATCGACCAAGCCCGACGAGAGCCGGCGGCAATGTCGACGACACTGTGTGCGTGTGTCCCTCTCACTCTCTCTCTCTCTCTCTCTCTCTCTCTCTCTCTCTCTCTCTCTCGACGTTACGTGGGAGTTGGAAGAGCCTTTCGTTACATCCGGATATGGCTGATCGTGCGGCTTATTGGCTTCGCTGCAGGCATTTTTTTTTGCCGATGGGGTTTGAATTTTAGGCTTCGACGTGTGGCCCCCGACTTAAGTATGCGAGGGACAATTGAGATTTTTAGAAAATAATAATCTAATTGTTTGTTGAAAGGGATGATGGATCGTGCGATGATGGCGTGTTTATGATTTTTAATGAAAAATACACTTTAAATAACAGATTGCTGATTCATTATTTTTATCATTTATAAACTGTGCGCATTTATTAATGCATTTACATAAAATAGCAATTAAATTAATGAGGGATTACGGTTTGTTGTGCAAACGCTGAGGCGCGAGTAGAATTCATATTACCGCGAAAATAGTCCACGCAGAAAACGTACGATACTGGCACGCGAACGAATTCACAATGTATGATAAAATGGGTGTGTCGTTATTTTAAATTGTTGTCATTGAATCTTTATCGCAGCTACTGTGGATTCGTAGATTACACAAAATCATGGGATTTACCCTACTTGCGATAGAGATCAAAGATATCAGGAATTGATGTTAGTCATATTTGAATAAAGGAATCACTATGACTTTTTTAGAGAAAAAATGTTTTATTTTTTTCTTAGAATTGTGGTTATGTTCATTGCAGATATGTTGAGTCATAACATGTATAAACAAATAATTTATCGTGAAAGTACTAATAAAGAGGTAAAAAAGGATAAAGGTATTACGAGGCGCAGTAAATTGGATAATGAATAATGCAATGTTGAAATTAAAGATTCCGAAGTCATATTAATTAAAATTGTTGTAAAAGGAGCTTATTGACGTTCTTATATAGAAATTTGCAAATTCTCGCAGATTTTCTCGTTAAACTTAATTCCTTTAACCATCTGTTTTAAATCCCATTTAGCTCTTAATGGAATAAGCCAATGGAAAGTAAAAAAGAAATCCTCCTAAAATGGAGTATGCATGTTTTAATCCTTTTTCGTCCGAGTCGATTAACAGAAGCGCCAAATTTCAGTAGCAAATGCCATTGTTCGTATTCGAAATGAAAAGGATAAGTTAGTTTTTCAGTAAACTGCAGGTGTATTATCAGTTTCGGCTTCAGCTGCAGCCTAAAAATCGCGTCATCAATTTCGCTTTTGATACAAAGAGGATTTTATTCCTCGTTGAAATGGAAAAAGAGTTTTAATGAGCCTACTTTATTCATTATGAACGAGACGTGTGCAAACGAATCTTGACTGCGTTTGCAAATCCTCGTCGAAAAGTAAAAGATTAAAAAAGTGAAATACTTTTATCTGTTTGTCTTGTATTGTATGCGAGAACTTTTTTTTCTTATGATCCTTCAAAGAGAATAATTAAAAATAGCTATACGGCTTCATTCGCTGAAAATAAATATCAAGACTTCTAGAATATTTAAAGAAATTTATGAAAATATTAAAATAATGACAAGAAATTTATAGACAAAAGCTTATTTCACAAATCTAAAAATTAGAAATAAACATAGGAATTACATTATATAAGTACGTATTATTTAGAAAGTAACAAAAAATTGTATTTACTGTCACATTAATAGAGCAAATATGAATTTTCTCTTTGTTAATTCATAATTCAATTAATGTAATTGTTTAGTGAGTAGGGCAATTATGAATGTTTTCTGTGTTAATTCTTTGTTAATTACATTAATTGAATTCGTTTAGTTTATTTTCATTATTACATAGTTACGGAATATAATTAGAAAATATATTATCTAATTCCTGCAATAACAAAATACCTGTATACAAAAATAATTTGAAAGATAATATGAACATATTTATTAATTTCTTGAAAATCAATAAGCCATCACAAGCAATACCTATATGAATCTCGGCCGAATCTGATCCTCAAAGCAAAGCTACCGCAATCTTAAAGAAATATTAAATCTCAGCCAAAACTAATCTAAAAAAACAGCTTCTTTCGGGGTCATCGCGCTTTCGGAACTATTTTCCCGAGTTCTTTCGCGAAACCTTTGATTTTATTCGTTGCACACCAGTCCGTGGCGCTATATGACTTCTATCTGTTCGGCTCTTAGCTGGATTTTCCGGTTTCTTTTCGTCGCTAAAGCACTGGATAAAAGGGCAGCAGCGAGACGTCGTAAAATTACCGGCAGCTTCAGGAGACTTTTACGCAGCGGGAATAGCAGAAAAAGGAGGGTGCGAAAATGATACTGCGTAAGGGGATGATGATGAAACATTAATGAACTGGAGCGGAATATACTTGTGTGTTTACTGATTGTGCCTTATGTAATGTTTGATTATGACAACCAATATTATTATACACAATCACGTACTGGTTATATTACAATATACTAAAAAAGCGTTAATATGAAAGAAATTTTTACATGCAAGAATCACAAAAAATATTCGTATAAGCCTAAGAGGCTTCTGTTACCAATGAAATTAGGACTATTGTATTCGTTTTCTAAAAATAAGTAACCTATAAGCACCGTATCTTGATAAACAGAGTACAAAAGACACTTCAGTTCCCGTTACGAGGGATCAAGGAGGAATACACCGAGCTAGTCAATACACAGCGACTGTAATGTTGTTTCATTTTATGTAAGAGCGTCCCTTGCATTCGAAAATATCTTCATCTTGGAATTCGATCGACAGAATTGTCATTCCGGCTTTGAACAAAACTTGATAATTTTCCTAATGAGATGGGAAAAAAATCTCATTCTACGTTCTCGATATTATAAAACCTATCATTATTCTTATAGCGTCTTTCTTGCTATCAGCCATAATGTAATTTGTACTTTCCTTTTCATTAATTATTCAGAGCATTCATTCGGTATAAAAATTCAGAGGATCTATTTTTTATATACATATACATATGCATGGATTCGACAATATTACAAAACGAAATAATGCTGAAAAAAAGTAGCATCTAGGAGTAAAGGGCTTGAGGTGTTAAAACTCGAATGAGAATGACACAGAGGGAGAAAGAGAGAAAGCTTTATAGAGTCGCAGAATTTACGACGCGCGAAACGAATCGTTTTCATTGTACCGCGTGAATTCACGCGACTCCACTGTAATTCATTTGCTATCGATTTCGATTTCGAGCTTTGCTGCCGATTTTATATTTCTTTTTTTTTACGATGTTGGGCAGAAGAGATTCTTCTCTTTTTTTTTCATTTTAATACAGAAGAGGAGTTTCGCATCGAGAAAGAGTTTCATTGATTTGAGTGGTGCGGTTATTATTTTTCAATAATACGAGAGCTATTTCGTATTGCTTAGCGTATCACTTAAATTATATCCTGTAAAAATAAATCAATTCTACCGTTGCCAATTTAAAATTTTTATTTCAGGTAAAAACATGAAACCTTGGCGAGCATAATAAACGAATATTCACTTGATGAAGACCTAAATTAAAAGTACGAAAATGCAGTTTCATTTATAGCTGCTCTGGTTTTCCGTTCGTCCAGCAACGTCAGCTTTCCGTCAGAGTAATGAGATACATTTCATTGCCCGATGAGAACCGCAGTCATCGCGGCCTGTAAATTTTATCCCAAACATAATTTCTGTCTCTCTCTCTAAGCCAAAGGGAAGTCGCATCCGCGAGAGTCGAAATCTCGGACGTAATGCAGATAGCAATTTGCGCGCAGTTCGCGGGAGTTTAGAGATAAACCGTGAGGCAGATTGAAAAAGTAATTACAAAATGAGTTTACGTCTCAAGGGACGCGAAGTTGGGTTTCTCTCTTCATCTTTTTTTTAGTTTTCGAACTAACCAACCTCTCCTGTACTTTAATTGCGATTTAACAGATTTAACAATGTGAGTAAATGATTAAGAAATTACATTTCAGCTAATCGTTATGAAATATTTCAAAATTGCATTCAAATAAAATATGTTTAATTAAATATTTGATATAGCTATAACCAAGTTTTAGATCATATCCTTCTCATAACGGTTCCTAATAATTTTTTAATTAAAATTTTAATTTTAAATAAAAAAATTCGCGGAAATGAAGACTCGCTACACCGCTACATTAAAAGCTATATTATTTCACAATCGAAATCTAAAACTACTCTAATCACCCAAAAAAGAAGCCCATTCACGAAAAAAAAAACGTAAGAAATAAACGAATCACGCGTAGAAGGCAGCGATAGTAGCCCCAGCGATTAAAATAATTTCCCGCTGTCCGCGCGCTCGTTTTTTCCCCCTCTCGATTCGCGAGAATATCCCCGGCACACGGCTGCTACCGTCATCGCCCCGGGGAAAATGGGTATATAGCGTATGGCAACGAGCAGCGCGCTAAGTAGTCGCCGGGCTACAACGAAATCCTTTTATTTCGCGCAATTCCACGGAAACTGCCTCTGCGGATGGCGAGCACACGAGAAAACCGAGGGGGAGAGAAAATAGAGGCCACTCATATCGAAGGATCAGATTCCTTTACTTCTACATCTGTGCGAACGTGTGTGAATGTATACGTAGCTTATAACTGTAGGTGACATCTGTCTGTATTCGTATAAAATTGTTTGCGCGAGGGCTTTTTTCTCGCTGCCGCGCAATTTTCTGATTTCTTGTGTATCCGGCGAAAATCTCGGCGCGCAGTTATACGCTTAATCCTCACGTCCGACGGCCTCTGGGTGTAAATCTCCGGAAGAGGAGCAGTCGTAGAGAGAAGGAGAAAGAGAAAGAGAGAAAGAGAGAAAGAGAGAGCGGAAAGTAAGTCACTAGAATAATCGCGCAATAATCTCTTAATGCGCGCGCCTTCATATCTCGCTCGCGCCTCGAACGTGTGCTGGAGAGCTTGGAGCTTCTGCATTTTTTAAAATTCCCTCGGTCTTATCCACGCGTGCACTTCCTTTGCTGATACGTGGATTTTCTTATTACTATTTTCTTTCTGCGAGACCGGCGAGAGAATCTGAGCTGTCTAGATATTATTATTTTGCGACGTCAGTATGGGATAGCTGTGTTTGTCTTTCGGTAAGCGGCTCTAAATATAATTTGACACGTTACGCTTCTTAATTTTTCATGCTTTAATCTACTGCTGAGTGCAGCTAATTTAATTTTTCCAAAACTGCAAAAATGCAGACTTCACTTGATTTATTTCTAGGTTCATTAATACAATCCATTATAGGAAGTAGGAACGAAATGCTTATTATGGAACCAATTGAACAATAGATTTATAGATAACTTGTATTAATTGTACTCGATTGACAATTATTGATCATCAAATATATGTAAATTTGCAATGTCAGCTATGTGGAAAGGGAAATGCCGCTACGGCTGGAACCTCTACCCTGAAATAGCTAAGCCGTTATTGGCTTGCACAGGGGTAGCGAGCCGTCGCGTTAATAGAAACTTAATGATTAGGCAGCCACAAATCAAGTAGGGTTCAGCCAAATTGCGCTCGCTCGCATAGATTAAGCTCCTGTCCGAAATTACTACCTTCAGTTTTAGACGCGGCTCATTTAGACGCCCGAATAGCCGACTTTAAGCTTTGCTCGCGCTTTTTTTTTACGTTCTGGCATCGGTCGTTTGTATTAATAAGCGAAGTTCTGATTTAATAATGTCATGCACAGTCACGCGTGTACCTTCATCAATTTTATCGAAATGTTCGATGGGATTGCCAGTGATGTTGGAATCGTTAATTATTATTATTTCTTTTACATAGATCAATGATGTACTACTTTTATTTTGTATGATCTTATCAAAAGTGTTTTATAATGTCATTTGATATCTAATGCGAACGAATTTTAGATGTATCAAAACTAAATTTGAAAAATAATTAGATTACAAATTATAAATTCTCGTGTTTCATATGTGAGCTTCAAAATTTTGCGTAATTTTTCCCGACAACTGCAGTAATTGTATTTTTTGCCCCCTTGGAAATATTTGTTTCGTTTTTTTTCCGAGTATAATATGAAGCTTTTGAAACGAAGCACACGGAGACGTGACGTTTCACCTGCATATTATATGAACGCGATGCACATTTCCGGTAATTCGACGCCAGAAATATGCCTTCTAAATTCATAGTACTCATACAAAGAAACTTATTAATATTTGAAATTATGCCAAGTTTTGTTTTGATAACAAAACATATAACATTTAAATACATTATAGATAAATATATAATAGATAATATAAATATATAATATAAAAATATAATACCAATTTGTAATAATATACATGTATGGTAAATTATCGGTTTAAATTTATTTCGAATTTTAAGGTATTTTTATGTAACTCAAAACGTTTAACTATGAACAAAAGTCCTTCTGACGAGCGATAATAAAACTACACGCTTTTCAGTACTTCATTTTAAGGTGTTTACAATCATCCGACACGAAATAATTATTGACTTTTCACAAGTTGCAAGCAGCCAGCTTTAATCTTCTTTCGTTTCTTTGCACGTACATAAGATCCTCTAAGACTTTGAGTCACGGATTTAGCATTCACTCACGTATCTTTTGACAAAACAAAATACGTTTTACAGCTTCATCAAAGATCTTAGTTCAAAGAAGAGTGCACTTTCTTACTGAACAGCGAAGTAAAAATTTCTGGAGCTGTAAAAATAGAAAGCTCGAAAGAGCTGGATTCCCAAGGAATCGCGATAAAGTTCGCAAATTTCGCTGAAGCTTTTGGTATATTTCGAGAATAAAAGAAACGCAATCTACCTCGTATTACTTGTTTGACCTAATTCCGGTGTAAAAAGTATAAGCTGTATTACCATTACCTGGAAAATATACATGTTACAAATCGCAAATTACATTATTTTTGTATTTTAAAAATATTTTTTTCGTAAGAATAACGGATTTTTGGGCTCCGTTAAATAGTAGAGTAATAAAATATTATTTGCAAAAAGTATCAAAGGTCAAAAAGTGCGCCGAATAATTAAAATGAATAATATTTTACGTACGTACTAGTGAGAAAAACCCTTCACAGATTGAAACTTTTTTTTGTCGGCGAAAGAGTTCATAAATAATTAAATTCCCAGTAGGTACACCGACTAACGAAAAGTCAAAGGTGGTAGTGCAAAAATCAAAATAAGCGAATTAATATAAATCATTGTTGCGTTAAAAATTATAACTTTCGTACCTTATCTAACGATTCTTCTCCAAGCTTTAATCTCGCATCCTCCAATATCCAACAATTAATCTCATCCAGCCAGCAAAAAACCAACTGCGCGCAGAAAAATTAAAAAATGACCATAAGCTGACGGCCCAAAAAAAAATCTCGCAGATCATCAGCGCAACACATCTCGAGCAGCAGCGTCCAACCAAAAAATCTCCTGCCATCCACGTAAATACAAGCTCCTCCTTTCTCACGTACACACACACACGCACGCAAAGAAAACTTCTCGCTGCATCAGCGAGAAAACAGTCTTTCCTTCGCGCACACGCTGGAAGGATTTCCGTGTCTACGTAGTTTCGCGCTAAAAATGGGGGCGTCTACGTTGGCGCCGCGTACAAGACGTACAAAAAGGTGAAGTGCCAGGACTGGGCTGAAATGCCCTCGGGGGAGGAAGAGAGAAAAAAAAAGAATGAGGCGCGCGAGAAAAATGGATTAAAGTATCGCCGGGGATTAAGAAAAGGGATGAGGATACGTCGTTCACGTACATTATCGCTCCTACCTTGCGACGCGCGCGTGTGTATCTAAGAAGAGTAAGGAAGGGGGGGGGGGTATAAAGCGCGTTGCATGTTGCCGAGTTAAAGATCGCGACCTGAATTTCTGGGTGGCTATTTATCAGACGCTCGTACGTGACGTTATACGTGTAAAAATCGCATTTTTATAGAGGTTGGCAGAGTGCGTAAATTGGGGATTCGTTTGTTGAGGAGGGAGGAAGACAAAGGTGCTAAGGTGGGTGTATTAATTCTCGTTGCGCTTCGATGTCGTGAGCGATATTTCATATAATAATCGGCAGCGTTCATCTGGAGCTTGATTTATTCATTAGAATTTAACGTTTGTGCGAGTTTGGTTCCTTTTTGAGGTCGATCTTGAAATATCGATCAAACATTATATCACGTTTATCGCTGAAAAAGATGGATACTACATTCACAAGATCGAATTTATGTAATTAAAATCTATTTACAAAATTTATACATTCCCATTCAGATTCCAACGCTATTCTTATAGAATATATAATTTCCAAAAAATAAACCTCAATCCTCTCGAATCTAACATTCCGAAACACGCTCCGTTAGAAACGCAGTACTCCACTTATATTCTACAGCCGCAGAGGAAAAAGCTCCCGCAAATCTAAAGAATATAAAAATCGACTCTCTCCCTCTCTCTCTCTCTTACAGACGTCGCACCGTTGGAAGTAAACAGTTCGGCGCAATCACCTCGTGCACACACACACACACACACACACACACACACACACTGCACACATACATAGTTTCTCTGCGGATATCTGCGAGCTGCAGACTCCGAGGTATTCTTGGCGAGTCGGTGCAAACGCGCGCGTAGCAAACTCAACGCATCGCACAGTGATTCGCAGCAGAGCGGCGGAGAGCAGCGTAGCCCGGGGGGGGGGACGCACGCGTAGCCCAACATAATTGCGCGATATACGCGCGCATCGAGGCTCTAACGCTCCGCCGGCGTACGACTATACGCACATTGGAATATCATCTCGTATATCTCGGTTAATATTGAAATTTCGGGGGCCTGCGTAATTTCCTTCTCTCTCTCTCGCTCTCTCTCTCTCTCTCTTTCTCTCTCTCTCTCTCTAGATGAGATCGAAGCTGCTCGCTGGAAGTTCAGCGCGACTATATAACAGAAGCGTAGTGTAGGAGGCGTTTCGTCGTCGTCTACGCGGGCTCGCGCGCGATGTGAATTATATGCCGGTTGTCCGGTACTCGCGCTCTCTCGCTCGCGGATATATATATATAGACGGAAGCTGCTGAACTTTGCTCGGAATCTCCCTGACGCCGGCGCCGCTGCTGCTGCTGCTGCCGTAAATTCATGCGCTTCATCGTGTATAAATCAATTGATATAGCGAGTGTGACTAACTTGGGGTGTAGAGTTTCGAGGAGGAAGTTGAGTGGGTTTTAGTTGTGTTCCTTGAACGGATGATTGCACGCGAGTCAACGAAAGAATCCTGTTGTTGTTCTTATCTGATCTGCTCGGATATATAACTGTGGGTGTGATTGGGTTGGATTCGGGTTGTGATATCTTAAAGGGGGGAATTCGGATTGAACGGATACTGTTTTGAAATGGAATTCCACTTAACGATTTGAAATCAACTTTATATGCTTCCTAAATAGAGTCGATATTATCTTATGTTATCCTTGCGAAAATTGAGTATGTTCCCGATTTCACGAATACACTCAGTGTCGTAATTATTTAATTTATTCACATTCATTACGTTTCTTTTTAATCTATTTTTTAAAATTATTTGAGATAATTAAAAATCACTCTGGAATATTCAAATCGCATACTATATCCTGAAAGAAAGCGCACCACCTTTCTCCTCTGTCCATCTGCGATGCAAATTTATACCCGCGTGAACCATTAATGCAACAATATATCGAATCGAGCAGGAAAGCTGCCAAAACAAATCACCGCTTACCGAAATTCTTCAACGATTTCCGCTCGAAGAACTAAAAAAAAAAGAATAAAAAGATAGAGAGAAAGATAGAATAAGAGTAGAAAAGAAACGGACGGATATATTTGAATGACAACCTCAATATCGGGTAATGAAATTCCGCCTTATCGAGGAGAGTGCGCGCACAGGGAATTCAAGGAAAATCACGAGGAAATGAAAAGTCTCCTTAAGCGGCGCGTACCGCACCAAAATAAAAAGCAAAAATAGACACATAGAGAATGGAAGCAGGAGCACCGGCAGCGAGAGATGCTTTCAGTCAACCCAGACGCTTATAGCCACACATATACCTACAGCCAGGCACGTAGAAGAGTGAGTAGTCCTCCCCGTTACCCGTTGTAGCCGATCTTGTTCGAGGGATTAGACGACACCGCCTAGTCGTACGAGTTATACATCACGTTCAGCAGCGGACAGGATGTGTCCCTCCTCGAGGCGAAATTGCGAAAACCTCGTGTACTAGCTCTTACGGTCCGCCCTTCCTCCGACTATTTTTTGCACCTCTATACGTGTACGCGTGTGCACATGCTTTGGCCGCTGTATTTTTTATGAGGCTCTTTCGGTTATTTTTTTGCGCATAAAGAATGGGGGTGAAGAGTTTTATGGGCAGGTTTTTGGCTGCAGGTTTCGTTTTGCCTATCAACCGGCCACTATATGCCACGAACGAACGCGGTGAATTTTCACGGACTCGAGTACGAATTGATAAGATTAATCAACGTATTACTGCTGCTTATTAAAGCTGGATGTTACACGAAAAGCCAAATATTTTCAATATTACGTAGTTATTCAAATAAATGTTTTTTTTTTAATTTTAAAAGTATTAAATTCAGAGTAATACCACAAAGTAACTTTTCAAGTATACAAATATTTTTCATTTTATTTAACATTGTTAGTGCAGTGTTATTGAAGCCAGTATTATTGAAATTAAAAATAAAACATTTAAAAACGATTAGTTCATATTAATTGCTTCCATTGTAATATTTCATAATATGTACCTATGTGTACTCGGGTGTATTTGATTTTCCAAAATGTTCACAATACATTTGTACAATAGTACATTATAGAACTGGTACGGAAAGGCTTTATTGGCGAAACGAGAGAATTACGGCCCGAGCTGAAGGCGAGGGCTGTAACGAGTGAAATAAAAAAGCCTTTACGTACCAGTTTCATACCGTATTTTATAGTACGAGATGCCGAAAACAAGCAACGAAGTTGCGATTTTTGGGTTAGAGTTCTATAAAAGCTTTTAAAATACCTTTATCACACTCAAAACTAATATAACGTCAAAATCGCGTCAAAATCACGCTCTTCACGCTCTACGGCATAAAGTGCGATACTCCGTCTAAAGAATAATGGAGCATTTGGCGCGCGATGCACTCATATAATGGAATAACAGAGGCCACAATTGATTCGCCCACCAATCATTCATCTCGGGGAAAGTATAGAACTCTCTCCATTGCAACCACCCCCTCCCCCCCCCC
>UELU01138486.1:0-80928 GCA_900490025.1 Megastigmus dorsalis | reverse complement strand
CAATACTATAAAGTAACTTCGTGGAAAGTTTGAGCAAGTTCTGTCGTTTAGTTTTTAAATGAGAAGTTACGCCAATTCAAAAAATGTAGTTTTTAGAAAAACGCGTTTAAAGTTTGATTTGCACGGGCGGTGCGCTCTAAAATGAGTCACGCTCACAGGCTGTAGCTCTCATAGGACTTTGAATTTCACTTTGAAACTTTTGCACGATATTCTTGAAGGGATAAACTAATTTTTTATGCAAAAAAAAAATTGATTTTTTGAAAATTGTAAAATAGTTTCCCCCCTTAAGAGAATGCGATTATAATTTGTCTCGTGACCGATTAATCTCGTTTATCGACAATCCGATTAATTGTAATGATTTCAGACAATTCCTCGCACTTCTCGTTTTTCAAATTCCAACTATTCTAAAAATTGTGTAACCCTCTGCTTCAACTTCTTTACACAGGTATAAAAAATTCTTTCCTCTCATCCTATCGATTATTCCAAATTCATCTCTCGTGCGCAATTAGCCCCAAACCACTTAAAGAAATTCTTTCAAACCTAATAAGCATCGTTCATCACTTTGCTCTAAACGCCACACGCGTCAATCCTGCAGCCAGAGTCCAGAATATTTTAATTTATGGTCACATTCTCACGTAGTCCAAAGCGCTTTATATCTCGATGCATCAGCGGTGTGCGCAGCATCGCGGTCGCTCTCTCGAGAGAGGCGCAACGTTCGTGGGTTACTTCACTTTCTATTACGTATATAGCATTAGTAGCGGTGACTAGTTAACGCGCGCGGCGTGTACACAGCATAACGCAATTATGCGTGAGCCTCGTTTGCCTTGTTGATTTTTCGCGCGTTGCAGACACGATCGGTCTGACCATCACTCCACACACTCTCTCTCTCTCTCTCTCTCTCTATGGCTGTGTGTACACTGGAAAAATGCACGAAATATTTTCGCGGAGATAGAAAGCTCGAGTTTGTAAGCAAGTATGAAGTTTCAATTTGATCGGTGCAGCAGTTTATCGGAGAGAGAGAGGGGAGAGTTAAAGAGCTGGTAGAGTTATGGCGAAGGATAACGCGCAACGATCTTAAAGTGCATTTAGCGCAGAAAGAGAAAAAAAAATGTCCCAGCGCAGAATAATTTACTTTTTTGCGACAATTATGCAGACACGGACTATTTGCATGCGTGGCAGTCTATCGCGAGATTCCACACACTCTCTCGGTATAAGCCGATCAAACCGTTTTGATATCGATATACGACTGGTAAAGCAATGTGTATCATAAAGACAGCTCAATCTCAACAATTTACCCATAAACATTCCCAGCTTTCATCATATCAGCACACTTCTCTTCCCGGTACACGCATACACATATATACATGTGTAAAATCGGCCGCCACGCGGAATTCCCCGTTAAATCAATTAAAACGCACACCGCAACAATTTCCCTTTCTAGAAGCGGCGGCGGCGGCCACATAAATAAAAAGCTAAAAAGCCGAGGCGGCGCTGCAGATGCGCACGCGGAAACGAGAGAGGCAGCGGCAGCAGCAGCAGCGGTGGTATTCCCCCACTCCATCGATGGGAGAGCGAAAGAGAAGGTAAAAGGCCCCGCGGACCGTTGGAGCGAAAGGCGCACAGAGTGGAAGGAGCTGCCGCGAGGAGAGAAAGGAGCGCGATCGAGACAGAGAGAGAGAGAGAGAGAGAGAGAGAGAGAGAGAGAGAGACCCGGAAGAGGCAGTCGGTGCGCGCATGCGGGGTGCGCCCGTACGGTTTCTGTGTATATACATGTATACATACAGCGACTCGGCCGCGGAGAAAGTAATCGACGGCGGCGTGGGTCGCCGTGAGGCCCCACTGATTCACTTCTCTCTCTCTCTCTCTCTCTCTCTCTCTGTCTTGGTCTTCGCTTTCGAGTTAGGCTGCTTTTACACTCGCTCGCTCGCGTCGAGCCGAGGCTTGAGATTTTTTGGATTGCGCCCTGAATTTATGAGGCTTAATGAGCGGGTGAGCGAGAATTTATTGGCTTTTTTTCGCGAATGATAATTGATGCTTATAGCAGCTGATATGTTAACGAATTCATCGTCAGGATCGATTTCAGTTTCCCGAGCGTTTGCGATATTCGAGAGAGCTATATGGCTATTAATATATTTTATTCCATTACACTCGTCTACGCTTGTATATGAAAAAAGAACCGGAAATTTTATTTCTTTCACAAACCAGTGGGTTTGTACTTGGAAGCTATCCTTTTTTTCCTCGTTACGTCGACACGTTTTTAATTTCCCGCGAATGCAAGTGCGTTGCCAGGGCGCACGCGCGAGATATGGAAACGCTGCAATCGTCAAAAGCTCAACATTGTAAATTCCAATTTAGCCACGCTCGTTAACTTCATCCGATCATTATCACCGCCACTCACAAAAATCATTTCCCCAATCATCAAAAATACTTGTGTATTATTATCAACTTATCGGACGTCGACGACTATCAATGAGATAATCGAAGAGTCGGTGTCCAAGCGGCATTACACGTACCGCTTATACCTATATACAAAATCTCCCACTCCATCGAACTTCTCATTCCGACAGTACACACACACACACACACGTATACGGTAAAGTCGTGAGCAGCGAGTGTATTTCGCGGTAAGGAGTAAGCGAGAGAACCCGCGCGAGCAGCTCACCTCTCTCCCGTGTGCCTCGTTTTTTTCTTTTTTTTTTTCGGTGAAAGTTGCCCGAGCGCCGCCGCCGCCGCCGCCGCCGCAGCGCGTCGCTTTTTTTCCGAGACACTTTTAATTGATTTACGAGAGCGCGCGTGTGCAGCTCTTACGATTTACGGGGGTGCCGCCCACCGTTTCCTACTGCATATGCATTCCATCGTATCTTTGACTTATCATATGGATATTTACATTGACGAGCGGTGCGTTTAGAGACGCACAAAAATGCATTATCGATCGCGAACGCAAAGCTTCAGGATACGCAACGAGGCGTACACTTGGCTGTGAGTTGATAATCGAGATTGCGCGCATCGCCAAATCATATAAGTATTACGAGATTACGATTTCTCGCGCGGTCTTATGATAATTACCCAATCGAGTCTGACTTTGACACGTTCGATCGATATCGTTACGAGTTGCGCACCGTCCTCGCGTGTATAAAATTTGAAATATTGTAAATTATCAGCAAAGGTGTGACGAGAGGAGTTATTTCATACAGTCATAATCATTGTCGTTTCGGACAGAATCATTGGCATGTACAGTCTTTCCGATTGCCATTGTCGCCAGCAGCTTTGGCCAACTAAAACAAAGCCTTTCTTAAATAACAAACGCCCAGAGCAGATAAAACCAGTGTAACCATGAATTACGCGGCTATACGATCACAGCTCAGCTGCAGCAGTTGCGCGGACAAATCATAAAGATTCAATGTTGCAGCTCGTTCTTGTATATATATACACCCATCGATTGCTGCTGCCGCTGTTGCACTTTCTTCGAGTGTAACAGTTCGTCGACTTTAACTGCGCGCACTCGCTCTCTTTATCCGCCCAGACGAATAATTAACTCTTTCGAGAGAGAGAGAGAGAAGCGCATGGGGGACGAGCCACTACACCGTGGCGCTTAGGAGATCCGACCCATTCAGCTGTCTCGTGCGCGCGCGGCTTCGCAGTTAGTACACAGATAGTTAAGCAGTAGTAGTAAGGCGCAGCCGAGTTCCCCGGATGAAAGTGAAAATCGCGAGACGGCCGATGCACTCGTGCGATCGTTCCTGGCTGCTTAGTTACGCTGTCTACGAGGTGGATCGCGTTTCTTTTTGTTTTGTTTTGTTTTTTTTTGTTCCTTTGTAAGGAAGCTAATTAGGATGTTGAGCTTTTTTTGCTTTTAGGGTGAGGTTTTGTGCTGCGGTGATGGGAAAAAGGATTGGTATACACATATATATAGGCAAATCAGTGTCTTACCGTACACGACATTATCTACTTAGATATAATTAACGTAGAGCAATCGTTAACGGAATCAAAGTTTTTGTCAAAGATACGGAGTCCACTGTCGTCCCTTCTTCTGCTTCAGTCTGTAGCGTTCGCATTTATTTTACGTTTTATACAGTTAAAAATAGCTCGGCTGCCCTTTAAACTCGAAAAGGACGACTGTCGCTCTAATCGCTTTAAATTACAATTCGAGCATGGCGGTACATTGACGTATGTGTTGAGAACGCAGGAGGATCATCTCGGATTTGTATGCACCCGGGCAAAGACAATTGCATTAAGGCACCGCGTGCGAGTGCGTGCGCTAATCCGTTCTTACTTTCTTTAATCGAATTGCGACTCGCGAACGCGTGCACCGAGTATATGTTTGAATTAAGCGCCGAGTACCATCGATTCGAATGGATATATATTATTTGTAGAAGGTAAGTAGGTAGGCATAAGTAGAGTTAGTCGGTTACGACGAGACAGTTATTTCAATCTTCTTTGATCAAAATTGTCGTTTGTTTATAGCAAGCTTTCGTATTTGGAATTTTTATACTACAAAGAGCGATTATAAGACGTGCAATAATTTAACTTAACGGAAGAACTGCTTTGAATCGTTTAATAAAATTATAACGACGTAGTATTGTCGGACGCAACAATCGCTGTGATCAATTCGGCTCCGCACTCGTTTTCATCCTCGTGCTCACTAAATTTTCATTCCGACTTTAACAAATCGTTGGACAGCTAGTTTTTTTTTCCACGACATCACAGTAGGTCAAACTGTTCTTCTTCTTCTTCTCTCTCTCTCTCTATCTCTTTTTGACTATAACGAGTCAAGTGGAAGGCGGTCAGAGCATAATTATTGTCAGGTGACGGACAAGTTTCGAAGGCAGGTGAAGCGCGATAAAGGGAAAAAGTGCGCTCGCGCACAAGCTCAGATAAGACGCGCTCGACTCGCAGCTACTGCAGTACAGCGGAATGCAATTTTTTTTTCCATGTGTATTGGGTACATTATCGAAGATGTACGATCGCAAGCTTTCTCGACAGTTTTTTCTTTAAATATTTAGTCTTCGATGAATATTATGGGATGTTTTTATAATGTTTTTATTTTATAATCCATCAGTGAAGGATTAATATTAAATGTTTGAAAACCTTTTTGGAATAGATATTCATTTAAATCTGATATGCAGCTACTGCAATTCCTACTTTAACGAATCAAAATCGAGCCACACTTGTCAAAGAAATGGTTGATTTTACATTGATAGGAGGAACACGTCATAGACTCAAAATTAGAGTGATAGATGGCAACGACTTGGATGACAAATCTAATTGCTATCTGATTAATAATATTATTCAAGTTAATAACAACGCTACAAAAAAGATTTATTCCATTTGAAAAAAGAAATACTAACATGACATATTTTCCCTGTACGAAATTTTTACCATCAACCATAACATTCGCCTCATTCATAATACTTATCTCAAAAAAAAAAAAAGGCAACAAAGCAACAGACGCACGTTCCCCAAAAATCTCAAAGCTCTGCAAATCCGTCAAACAGCAGACGCAATCGATTAGCTCACACACACGTCCAGCGAAGGAAGAAGAAGAAAAAATAAAGAAAAAAAAAGAACGTGTCTAATCGATGTGGATCTCAGTCCGCGCGCGCGCAGCGCATCTCAACACGTTCACTCCCACGTGTGTACACACACACGTACAAAGTGTCTTGAGACTGGCCACGCGTGCACGAGACGCGCAAGCAACACAGCGTATACATATATACGGCGTCAATAATAAGCGCCTGCAGTGCGCTCCGCTCGTTCGCTCGCGCGCCTTCTTGCGGCTTCGCTACGGATTAGCGTCGACCTTAGCCAGGGTCGCGCCGGAGTCTCCCGCTGCTGCTACTGCTGCCTGTGTTGTATACATGCTGCCGCTGCCGCTCGCGCTGTCTTTCTCGTACTCGTGGACTATGGTCAGTGGGCCACGGCGACCGGCTGACAGCAGTCGCTCGCTTGCGCGCGAGAAAAACCGGAGCGCCGCCCGTTATTATTACTGCTCCGCGCTCCTACTCGATGATTTGGATTTTTTTTTCTGACTCAGAGAGAGAGAGAGAGACTGGCGTTTTCGGAAGTACCGCGGGCTATGGGGTATGGCAATGTCGAGAGGCTTATGTGCTGGTTCAGACATCGGCGGAGATTGAAATTGAATAGAACTGGGTGGAGAAATACGATGCCCCGCGAGTTGTCGGATTCATAAGTCTGAATTGATTGAATTTGAATAAAACTATGCTTTCAAGCTCGTTTATTACCGATAGAAGCTAGGAGTTTGTACAATGCAATGACTTCCTGAAATAGTTCGAAAAGTTTATAAAAATCATCGGGAAATCGTAAATACGCCGCTTTTGAGCTTATTTCTAGGCATACAGACTTCGAACGATCATGAATCTAAAGCGTTCAAGAATTCAATGAGACCATAGCAATGCCAAAACCTCGACTCGCCGCAAATTCTCAATACCGTCCAGCTGTTATCGTCATCCCGCTCAAAAATTGCGCCGATCGACTCTTGGAACAATCGGCAAACGATCGGCTACAGCATAAGTTCTTGGATGGGGAAAAATCTTGAACTATCCGCGAGACATTGGCACCTCCCCACACATACGCACGCATCGATATAATACACGCCAATGCCGCGGCGAGTACCCGCGCGAAAAAGAGACGCCGAGATTAGATAAAGCGTGCATATCGCGGCGCGACTTCCTCGGCCGATTCTAAAATAGAAATTTCCACGGCCTGCCGCAGTCGTGTGTGCAGCGCGCGAGCGCCGCGAAAACTCGCTCCCAAGGTCGCCAGTTTATTAAGCGCTAGAGCCGCGGCTCGTTATCGTCCACGCCACTCCGCGTACACACTGTTGAGAGTATATGCGCGCTTGGCGTATGCGTGTGGAGGGGTCAGAGGTCGCGGCTCCTCTTCTCCCAATTTAAAAGGCTCGCATCGCGCGACGCGACAGAGTGGCCGAGAGAGAGAGAGAGAGAGAGAGGAGAGAGAGAGAGAGAGAGAGAGTCGTTGACCTTTTGCCAGTTGATCCCCATAGAGCGATCGATGACACTTTTGCTGTGTTTTTATTTTTCCGGCGAAGGCAACCGCTTCTCGGCGAGAAATGAGAAAGTTGGGATTTTCTCCGCGAGTGACTGGGCGCTTCTCGCGCGGCGATTTCGCAGACTGAAATAACTGTCCGATTATAATCGTGTTTTCCGCGACTGATAATGTCGAGGCGCGATCGACGTCTTTGCAATTATTGCGATTCATTTATTTAACAGAGAACATAAATGATTTTTACGGCTAAAATATGTTTAGCATGTATCCACCTAAAAGTAATTGTAGTACAATGGCAATCTATCCTTATACATGATATGATTAGAATCACGAGCTTTTCAATTTCCGGTTTATACAATTAAAATTATACCATTTTTTTTATCTTGCTCCGCAGGTGTAAATATTAGCTCTCGATTCGTTGCGGTTCTATCGTACAATAGTCGTTTCATGGAAATCGATGAAAAGACCGATTCTATTGACCGTTTAATTTGTCGCTTATAAACTGGTACGACAGTGCAAACACTGTTTTTGTTTACATTGTACGAAAAGAAATCTATGAGTCGTCAAAATCTGCTCAAACAATTGCACACACCGCGTACACACCGAATGAATAACTTTAGACTATTAATTTTTCGATCGGGGCTTTACTCTCTTTCTCTCTCTCTCTCTCTCTCTCTCTGTGTACTTTGCATCTCTTCAAATCGGGATTTTAGGCTCCACGAAGCCGATAAGGATAATCATTAATTGCTGCGCGCACGGGCCATAAATAAATACCTCACCAGATGTCGACTGTGTGTTTTTTTTTTAAATAGAACCGTTAAAACAGAACTCGCTGATGATTATATATTATTCAATGGATAATAGATGTGCTTACAGGGGATACGGAAAATTCCTGGTTTCGAAGGATGCAAGTACAAAAAGTCATCGGTAGAAACGGCCGTATACACGTAGTTGAATAGAGAAGTGCAGAGCGCGGTGGTAAAATAGTCACGAGGCGCCGGAAAATAATGAGACCGCGTGACGTCTGTCGTCGCGGCCACGTGACTCCGTAAACAAACGCGCGCGCACACACAACATTTGCGTCGTGTGGGTCGGCTCGCCAACTAAATATCATCTACTAGCTTCGTGCGAAAAACACGCCTTTTTTATTATTACGCACGGTACAATTTTCGTATGTTATATATATGATTTAGACTCGACGATATGTCAAACTGAGTGTTTTCGCTCTCGCGCTTTTGTTCGACCGCATATATATATATATATATATGTGTATCCGATCCGTATATACATAATCCAGGTCGCGGTGTATACATTAGATAAAAATTTCGCTAACCGCGGAATAAATTTTCATTCTCATTATATAGACGAGCCTCGCGTAAAGCTTTAATGTATTGAATGGTGCGTACGTGAGAGGGAAAGAGAAATTTTCGGATAGTTCTGCTGCCACCTGTCAGGTTATTGCATCATATGAGCGCGTTATATTGTTTAATCTCGTTATATATTTGAGGAGCATTAATCATTGACTATGGAAATTTATTGCCTCGACCCGCAAATTGTACAAAGATAGGTAAGAAACTGTACGCGCGCGCGTGTGTGTGTGTGTGTGTGTCTAAACCGAACGTAAACAAATCTTTTGCTTCTGTTCGTCATTGTTAAACGAATACGTCTCAAATATCTATAAAACGCGTATGCCATTTTTGCGCAAATTTTGATCAAACAAGACCGATTGTTACGCTGGAAATAAAAAATAACAGATGATCGGAAAAATTCATTGCTCGTCATCAGCTTCGACAAGAGCGTCGACGAAAAGGGAGTTCATTGAGCCGATCGACTACTCCAGACGTATATATCTATATATATATGTATATATGCGCGTATGTGACATGTGTGTTGCGCGACCCACGTGCGCCTAAACTGCACACACACACACACAACAGTAACACATATACACATACATGCCTGCAGTCGTTTAGCGCGCGTAAATGACATATAGAGAGAGAGAGAGAGAAACGAGAACGCACGAAGCGCTCGGCGAGGCTAACGGAGTTAAGTGACTTGATCCGACGATCAATCGACTCTGCACAGCTCTCTCTCTCTCTCTCTTTCTCTCCTCTCTTACTCTTTGACTCTGCAGTGAGGCATCGAGTGGCCTAGGAATGCAGCCGTTCCGCGATGGGATTTCAAGTATATTGCAGTGGATGCAGATCGGTATGGACAGACGATTATGCCTACTTTCCCAGTTGTTCGTTAAACTCTTTTCGGTATCGATCGAGTTTTCTCTTCGGCTGCAGGTATACTTGCGAAAGATAAAATTACAAACTATGGACTAAATAAAAAGCACACGAAATATGAATTCGAAGGTAGTTCGGCGATAGCGCGCGTTTCAGTCCTCTGTCCAAGTTCTCGCCTATATAGTCTCGTAGGCGCACTCGCGAGGAGTCCGTGAATGAGCGACGCGTGTAAAGGTAAGACGTACGTGGGCCGATGCAAATACTCTCTCCCTCTCTCTTGGGAGTCGCGTATTTATATATATGTACAAGAGTCTCGCAGATGCGTCTCTGGATATATGTATACGCGTGGGCGCGCGAGCACAAACACGCGGCGAATCGTTTGCGAGCTGTGCAGGGATGCATTTGTCGCGGAGAGGGATTCACGTGCGCCGCGTGATTCATTCATTCGAGGAGCTGAGATGTGTGGACTTAATGTTGGTATTCGGTGAGGGCGAAGTTCCATATGGATAAGACAAAGTGTATCAGCTGATGATCAGATGTTAAAAGTGATTTTCTATTTTTTTTTTTTTAAGTTATCGTAACGTTTTTTAATCGTTAAACAAACAGTCGCACTTTCGGATTTCAAGTGAAGCTGCTCGATAAAGGTGTACGTTGCCGTAAGATTACGTTTTGGCGAGATTATGGTAGAACTGCGGCAATGTTATGCGTATCGCCGTTATGTGATGGAATGCAAGCCGAAATCGGTAATCGGAGGGTGTTGCGCGATGAGGAAAGTACAAAAACGTGGTGGATGAAGTAACTGATAAAGCAGTGCATGCATACGTGCATCCTTAATCCCCCGCGTGCATGTCGTCTATCTCGATCCGAGCATCGATCTGATTCCAACTTTTGAATATAAACCCGTACGTGTGCGCGACACACGCGTATACCGAGATATAGACAATATCATTCGAGATACAGCTGCCGACTAATATAATAGTGCGATTATTACGTGCGCTCGGGTCGTAAACTCGCGCGAATCGCTTTAAAGCAAAGCTTATGAAATGCGCGCGCGCGGGCGACAGCAGCCGATAACTTGTTTATTTACGTCTCTCTTGCGCGTTCGCCGAAAACCTCTCGCGCTGTACTCGCCGAGTTTACAGCTATACACCTATACGATATATTGTTTCGCCTTATCGCGTACGAGCGAGCGAACGCGCGCGAAAAACTAATGACCATTGTCACATGTGTGTGTGTGTGTCTGTGTGTAAAGCCCCTCGCTGCGGAAAAAAAAAATGAGCTGTAGAATCCTTGACACCGCGCGCGGACGACCAACTTCTACGATTTCCACTTGTACCAACGCGCCGTGTCTACGGCTATTAGCGAAAGACACGAAAAAAATATAAAGGAACTGTACGCGCTACGTTAATGTACATTTTTTTTCCTCTTTTCATTCCGGAGAGACGAATTTCACGACCTTCCTTTATTATGCAGTTCTCTCTTTTTCTCTCTCTCTATGCGTCGAACGTTGGGTATTTCTCATTTTTCGTAGGCGCGCGCTGTGCGCCACGTGGTAGGCGCTTGATTTACATAAGTAAATTATGAAGTGTGCCATTTTGTACGTACGAAGTGTGTGTGTGTGTGTGTGTGTGTGTGTGTGTGTGTGTCATTATGCAAGAAAAGAATATACATGTGCGATGTTCTCTTTGTGACAGAAGTGAAAACGAGCCTTTTCTTTTCTCAGACGCCGTCGATGTTAAAAGAATATATGTACGCGCGGCAGTAGCAGCTTGAAAGGAAAAGTGTGCTGCAGTTGCGTTGTTCGAGAACGTGTAAAACTAAGGTTTTTTTTTTTTCGAATAATTCACTTGGTTTTCGCGGATTTCGTGTGTCCTAAACGGTTGACTTTACGGGAGATAAAGTGTTTCGCGAATATCTGAACCCGAGCGGCTAATCCGCGACGTTAATTGTTAATATTTAATATTATAGGCGTGGATATATCGGCGCTACTATATACCAATGCACTCCAGATAGCGGTGGTAATAGACTTGTTTACTTTCAGCGAGATAATGCGGCGTTTTTCTCGACAAAATGCCGACATAACCTTAACTTTATTGACCTTATAAAACCATGCCGCAGCAGCAGCAGCGGCAGAACCGACAGAATTCCGCCGCGTCTCTCTTCACGGATTTCTAGCTTATATATATACGGTCGGTTTGTTATTTTTTTTGTCCATATTAGCCACATTGTTGCATTTGAACTTACACATAGACAACGATCCGTTATTTCATCAATAATTGCGTGTGTGTGCTGTGAGTCACACACGCGTCTTCTTTCTCTTCCTGAAATTCACGGAAAATCTTACATTCCATTTCGCATGAAAGATACTCTGTACCCTATATACCAAGTTTCCTCTTTTTATATACCCACATCTATTACAACATGTTGCGATTTGTAAATACTAATCTGATATAAATCTGATATAAATAAAAATTCATTTATCATGAATATTTGATTGACAGTTAGAACAAGATCGAAAATGTATCGCTCAACGCTACGGAGTATATACGTTTTTTCTTATTCTTTGCAAAATCATGCGTATACGATTAAAAAGATCAATGATTACTAAACGAAGGTTATATATATATATAAGATGGAATGCCTATTTATTGCACAGCTCGCGACAAACCAGATCTATCGAGAAATAGAAACGACAAAAGTTATCCTGCACAGAGCTCGAAGAAAGCGAGGCGCGAGCTTGCGGAAAGAAGCTCTGTACAGCGAAGCGAATATACAGGGACGCGAGTCATACCATTCATATAGACGTGATGCTGCCTCCAGAGATGCTGATACTGGGTCCACCTGCTACTGGCGCTGTCCTCGTGTAGCGAAGGCAGGGGCGCGTGTATCTGGTGGGCGTGGGTCGTAGGTGGCATCGGCGGCAGTGGCTGTTGCTGCTGTTGCTGCTGCTGCTGCTGTTGCTGCTGCTGTTGGGCCGCGTGCGCCGGCGCCACGACTATATGGGGATGCGGTGCCTGTGGTCCAGCCTGTTGCTGCTGTTGCTGTTGTTGTTGGGCTAGATGCTGTTGTGCCTGATGGAGTATAGCCACCGGAACTGGCGGCGGCGCCAATTGCTGGTACTCCATCGCGCTGGCGTGAGGATACAGTGCTACTACCGTACGGATATCTCGCGGACACCGTTCAGCGTCAGCGAGGCATCTATAGTGTTCACTACGACGTGTGTCCCTACTGTGTTTTGTTTTTTTTTCTTTCTTTTTAGTCACTCTTTAGCAACCAACAACTGTACAACGAACTCGTCACTGAAATTATATTATATATCACTCGGAGCACACAGGAGATATAGGCACACTTTTTCGCAATAATATATGTATCAGTTCTCGGTTTCTTCGTTACTTTATCGATTGTTCGTAGTCACGCGAAGACACGTGGAAGATCGGCAGCGGAGGGGATCGACTGGTGCAGCGAATCGAAGGACAAGAGAGGATCGCTGCTGGAATGTGCTGCGAGATGAGCGAGCCTGCCGATCGTCCGATGCCTGGCAGTCTCTGGCGTGTCCTTGGTATATCGACGACTCGACGTCGACGACGATATTATCACTCTCACTCGCGTGCGCTCGCTCCTGGAGCGATCGACGCATTCGATTCCTCTGCTCTATCGCCTCTCTTCTTTATATCTGTGATGTGTACATATATCAGTGTATCTGCATATACGCACAAACAACACACGCGTTGTCTTCCTGCTACTTTGTATAAACGCTACTGTATGTATCACAAGAGGAGCTGGATGTCGTATACACCACTATTCCGTGTACATCTCGACTGCACGTGGGCAGAGTGTGCGAGAGCACTGTATATCAATTTATATATAAGGACGGAATAGACGTTGAGAAGATCACACAAAATGCTGACGACGTGTATATTGTATATTGTATAAAATGCACACAGGTGGTCGTTTGGTTGGCATGCGACTCGACGCGCAGACGAGAGATGTGTCTGCTGGCCGCGGAGTAAATCTCGTTAACGATACACACGAGTCCTCCGTCGTCGTCCTCGTCCCTCTCACACACACATTATAAACCGAAACACTCGGGATGCCGTGTCGTGTGTCGATGCGCCGATTCAAAATCTAGCCGAGTATATTTATACGGGTGACAGAAAGAAAGAGAACAAGCAGAGAGTGAGAAAGAGAGAGAGATAGAGAGAGAGAGAGAGGAGAGGAGAGAGAGAAAGAGTGAGAGTGAGAGTGGTAAAAGAGATGGTAGAGAAAAGAGAAGTACAGGCGCCCGGAGCCGAGTGGAGCTGCACACGTGACGCGTCCGAGCACGTCGTCGCGACGACTGTCAAATTCGCGCGCCTCGAGCTGCCTCGCCAGCGCACACGTTGCTGCTCCCGCTGCTGTTGCTGTTGCTGCTGCTGCTGCTGCTGCCTTCTCTCTCTCCACTCCCGACCCACTCGCCTCCTGCCGCATACACGCGCACACGGACAGACAGAGACACACGCGAGGGGGTGGGAAGTAGCGGTCTACTCCCCGCGCCGTTGCTGCTTGCCGCTGGTGTGCGAGAAAGAGAGAGGATGGCGGAACCTCCGATTGGCGCCCAACCGCCGGGCGCCGGAAGGACGAGCAGTGGGGAGGGGAAAATACTGAACTGCCACCGGCTGGGGTGGGGGAACGGAGCGAGTAGTAGTAGTGGCCGCCGCCGCCGACGCCGTTGCCGCCGAGCGGTGCAGTTGTGTGTAGAGAGGCGGAAGTCGGACGTGTATAGCAGTATAGCGGCGAGGCTGCTTGGGTAGGAGTAGGTGAGAGAGAGAGAGAGAGAGAGAGAGAGAGTGAGCGAGTAGATAAGGAACGGGTACCGAAAGACGCGCGCACAGGTTTCTCTTTCTATATTATATACGAGCTGCTGGTGCTGCTGTTGCTGCTGTGCGAGCCGCGCGCACAGTCCGCCCCCGTAGATATTAGCTTCTTTTTCCTATATCTGTACACCTCGCTCCCTCCCTCCTCCTCTTCTTTTATTTTCCTTCCTTTTTACACGTCTGTACGTGTGCGTGCAGCCGCTATGCCCCGCTGCAACTGCTTACTACCGCGTGTTGTCTCTGTCTTGCGCCGTTGATTTCAGCTCTCTCTCTCTCTCTCTCTCTCTGTGGATTGGCAGATTTCTTCGCGGGCTTCTTTCTTATTCGTGTTTCGGTAGCGGGACCGAGGGCCTGCCTTGCTGCCGAAATCTCATTCGTTTCGCGGACTATACTTCCGCGAGATTACGAGTTTGTGCGTAGATAGGGGATTTTTTTCGATCGAGATGACGGGGTGGTAAATAGGTGTGTATCGACATGCCGTGCTGATTGGGCTATGACAGGTCTTATTCCGACGCTGTTCCGGGCGCTTAATTGATTTTCCAAGTTTTCGAGTTTACTTACGCTTCGATTTTGTTTACGCACAAACTTTCGATTTATATATAGTCGAATCCAGTGGCTTGATTACAGAGATCGAAGAGTTTGCTAGGGTATCCTTTTTTAGTTGAGCAATGAAAAATCCATTTGAAAGTTTAAGTTTTATAAGGTTCAGGATGGTTTCTTTTTCCTACGAATTTTACGCATTTCTTGGACTATCCGCTAAGTTTCCGCAAAGCAATAAATTAGTGGCAACTTATTTGTAGTTGTATGTATAGGACGCATAAGATTTTTCTCGCCAAAGATGCAGCACTCGAATATACTGTGCGAAAAAATAAACTTGAATCCTTTCTGCGGCTACCGTTGCAGGCAATAAAATTAACGATTTTTCGCTAAACGCAAGAAATCAGCTATAGCTTTCGTTTGCATTATTTTCTGCAAATATAGGTTGGTTTTTGGACAGTTAAGTATAGTTTGCACTTCCGTAAAATTATACGGGCAGCCGCAATTAACCATCCCAAATATTTAACTATAGTAAGATATTTTAATTACGAATCGGCTCATTTTAGAAGGATTTTATTTAAAAAATCATGTGAGATATTCGTTATCAACTTCCTTTGAGATTTTTTCAAAAGAATATATTCATCGTTTCCTCTATATTTGAATTAATTCTACATAAACAAAGACTTGCGCAAATATATCTTCCAAAAATCAATAATTTTATAATGTACTCGTGAACTTTTCTAGCCAACGTAATTAACTCGATACTTTTCCATTATTCGCCAAAGTATACAATCAGTCAGACACTGCACTTTCGTCCAACAGCTCAAAGGTGGCACGAAATCCCGAGCAGTTCTAATTTTATCGGCGGCACTTATTCCATAACGGTATCCGCGCGTCGTAGCGTCATCGCCGCAACGATTCAGCGATTCTCTCCCAGTCTCTCGCATCGCGCGCTACACTCGATTGTAAAATCGCTGCTTGGCAATAAAAGAAAAAAGACATCAGCATGGATATTTCAAAACTACACGCATACGCAGACACATATATATTATAGGAGATAATTGGCTCGCTGGCTTTAATTATCCTACAAAACAAATCCGACGCACGCGCGCGCGAACTCGCGGCAACGCAAAAAGCGCTGAACTCGTGAAAACGTCTTGTTGTGCTTTGGAAAAAAAAAAGAAGAACGAGAGAAATGCACGCGATTGTCTTTTCCTACACGTTTATTACACTTAAAGGAGGTGAACACCAGGAATATCGGTACTTGTGATTTTCAAAAAGTAATTTACAGTAGTGCAGCAACTTTGATTTATCTAAATTACGGTTAACCAGGATTTTTACGTTCGCATATAAGCGGTGCGACAGATGTAAAAGGAACGAAACGTCATAACCGGTACACATTATACATATTATAGGAAAAAGCGAACGCGTAAACAGAGAGCGACCAAAAAGCGATTACGTCTAGGCGCCGATAAAACCCGCCACCGCAGCTGCGCACACCCACTTTTACAAGCGAATTGCACGCTAGATTCCCGTATCTATGTGGCAAAAAACACACACACACTGCGAGTTGGCGCGTATAACTCCCATAGAGCCGAGTCCACTTCCGCGTTTTCCAGAACCGAGTCGCCGTGTGTATAAGAGGCGCCGGAAGAGCTTTGTAAGGAAAGTATATATATATATATATACGATGCGCTGCGCTTCCATCGAGAAAGAGAGAGTGCCGCAAGACGCGATGACGAATGAAGCCGCGATCCCGAATAAGATGAGCGATCTGCTATGGCCAATTGTTTCGCGAGATTACGTTGCGTGGATGCGTTTTTAATTGGATCTGTATAGAGTGAGTTTGTTGATAAGCATGTTTGGATAAGCAGTTAGGGTTCGGATATTTTATGATTGGGGGACGAAGAAAAGACGGTTTTTTTTCTTCTTGTGAATGGCTGCGTGCTCGATTTGAATGCTACGAGCTGATATAGAAAGTGCTTTTGAGTGCTTCGGATGGATTTTTGGAACGATGTAATTTATCGTATAAATTATGATTGGCCGATCGACGTTAAAAGTCTATAGAAATAATATAATGGCTCGGTGTTTGGAGATATCAATGATAATGTATTCAATATTGCGGCTATTAATTTGCTTTTTAAAACTTATTCTGGAATGAATTTCTAAAAGTAGCAGTAACGGTTCGATGTTCCGTACACATAGAAATATTTCTTTAGTTAACTCATCGAGTTGACTCGGACTAAAGATTTTAAGTAATCCAAACGCATACATATTTTATAATTTTTACCACAAAGTCATTACTTAACCACCGCATCGCTTGATTTATCTCGATCTATTAAGACACGAGCAACAATCGACTTTTGACATCCACTTAACTTCTTAGAAACGCATAACTTTTGTATCTATATATATATATATGCCCACAATCCAGCACGATTCAATATTTTGCAAGCATAACAGGCGAGTACGATTTACATGACTAGCTTTTAAGTAAGCGCACGTGAGATGCATTGCGACTACGCAGTCCGCGGGTGCGAAAAGATTTATTACTCGCAAGAGACGATTCCTTATCGTCTGCCGATGCCAGCTTTTCCCTTTCTATCGAATATATACGCGCGTTTAAAATAAACGGTTTCGCTCGAAAGATGTATGCGATTGATTTTTAAAAGCCTGCCGTTGAACGCTGTACAGTTGCTGGCTGCGTTTACGATCTCGATTTTCACCAATAATTAATCGACGATATATTATGATCGACGTTTTATTGGACTTGGAATAGTTGGCGATCGATCGGCATTGAGGGGCATTAATTGATTTGTTAATCGTCAATAATTATAGATGATTGTTTGGTATCAATATACTTAACGATTCATTTCACGCCTTTGCGAGGTGAAGGATTGGATAATCAAAGTATTTTCATCGAGTCTCGAATATTGGAAACGTACTTTATTCTTAAAATTGAATAAATTGAATAAAATATAATCGTATAGTGTCACGATTATATTTAGGGAATCTCACGATAAGTCGACTTTTGGTGCAGAAGCGCACGGAGGAGACTTGAACGCGCGAAAAAGGTGGGAAGGATCGCAACCTGTTGATCCTTACTGCACAGCGAATGCAAGCTTGTTGCACGTAATCCTTACTTGCCGTGTAGTTCAGTTCAGACAATTGAAAGAAGTAATCGATATTGAGATAAGATCAACCAATAATGATATTATAAAGTTTATTTAATAATAGGGAAACTGCTGCTAAGACGGTAAATTGAATTTTAAAACGATTACCTCGGGACATACATCAAGATTTATGCGATTAAACGTTATTGTAATTTTATCGTATATAAGAAGTTAAAATCATTTTCGATCGATCGATATCGATATTATTGCGCTTAGAGGCATATGGTAGCGCAAAAAACAACGGGGGAATCAACCCAAATTAACCACCTAAACGTTTACGCGCTAACCTAATGAAACGTACATTCTGCTTCTTACTAACCGTGAAATTAGAAATTAACGAAGAGCCAGCGATGCTATCGATTTCATAATTTCTCGCTTCGACAACAACATACGATCGAATATAATCAGTTTCTCGGTCGATCGAAATACCGTACCAGTAGGTCAAATTCCTACGAACAAATCGCCGAAAATTGGTTCAAAATATCCGCTTTGGCCGATAGGCTCAAGCTAAACAATATAGTATACCAGTACAATTAATACCGTTAAAAGTGAAACTGTCGCGCGAGAGCGATCGATCAGAAAAGTACAAACTCTGGGCCCTCCTATGAATACCGTCGACATAAAGGTGACTAGCGAAAAAATGGCGCACACAACGCGAGATGAGAACGAAGAGAAAAAAAATGAGCAAAGCAACGTACACACACAGACACAGAGAGAGAGAGAGAGAATCCACCAGTGCTTGATATCTTTAGAAATTGACTCGACGAGGAGGAGGAAGGAGAGGAGGACCGGCGTGTAAGATCTTGACCTCGATCTCAAAGAAACAAAAATTCTCTCGCGCCCGGTAGAGTCCCTTCAGCGTAAAGGAGGCCGTGCGGGAGATGAAAAGAAAAAGAAAGAGGAGAGGAAAAAAAAAAGAAGAAGGAGGAGGAGGCGAACATTTCACTAGGCGAGAGGTGAAAGTCGCCGAAAGTGGTTCCTCGGTGAGTTTTGGTCCGGCTCCTCTCCTTCTCTTCCAATTCTCCCGGACCTTTCTCTTTCTCGCGTTATACGCGTCTGCGCGCAGGTTTTCGCGGCGGTGCCCAATGTGCCTCGGAGCTCGCGGTTGCCCAACTTCCGTAAAGTCCCGAGTGCAGACCGCCACCGCCGCCGCCGCCGAAATCTCATTTTTTTTTTATCGTCGTGCTCGTTTTTTCTACAATATTATAAGCCTAACAGCCCGCGCGATCCGAGAGAAATTCAGCTTGGACTCTTATATATATTTGTCGGATTGAATTTTTCGGTCTCTGCTACTTTTTTCTTTCTCTAGGAAACTTTTATAAAAATCAATTAATCAGTGAGTATGTTTATTCCTGTTTAGATAATATTTCGCCCGGTTGTTTATTCCTGATGGATTTAGCGAATCGATGGCTCTTTTTTTTTCATCTTGTTGCGACTGGGGGCTCGCGCGCAATTGCATTTCCGCGATATTACAAGTTTATATCAAATCCCGGCGGGATTAGCGTAAAGATAGGCGACTTTTATCTATATTTATGAATTTGTTTACGAGGCGTTACGATGCTAAATCGAGAAATAAGTCACGAGTCATGGGAGTTGGATTTCCAAAGTGTCCGATTGCTTCGGCGCAAAGCCATTTGGAAAAATTTCCGCGCTATCGAAAGTGATTTTAGAGGCTTTTATTTGGGTGCAAAAAGATCGAGTGATTATACAGCAATTGAATATAAATAAATATACCAGTTATCTCGTTTCATAAAGCTTCGGTACCGTAAACGATAACTAATATATAAGTAAACTCTTGCAGATTACGCGTCGAAATTGAAATCCAAAAAAAAAAAAAAAAGAGAAGCGCAAACATTTTGTCACGCACAGCAACCCCTTCATCATCCACTCCCGTAGAAAGTGAAATTCCCACAGTTTCCCAGGGTATACACAGAGTGCACAAAGCCACGGAGAAGGAAGCGCTGCTTACAATCCTTTGTGTCTCCGCGTAGCAGCAGCCAACAGTAGGATGGGGTTTCTGAAAATTCGTCTGGACGCGCGGGACGACGAGTTGGGGGGGAGGGGAGCCAGCATTGGCGGCAACAGCACCGTGTCTCGAAAAGGGAGAGGAAAGAGAAAGTTTAACCGGCTGCTGCGCGTAGAACTGCGGCTGCACGAGGCGCGAGCTTCGTGATTTTATGATAATTTTACCGGTACGTATGTATCGCGGCCCAGCATCTGTATACATATATCCTATACACGTCTAGAAATTGTATTCCCTCGAATTGAGCTTTCTCGACGGTGGATTTTTGGATCGTTTTTAGGGGCGTGCAGTCGGGTTCGCTCCCCCCTTCCCTCTTGACGCCACTCTATATTGTAATTGCGCGTGTACACGTGCTGGTTTGTTTATTAGCTTACCCGCTGCTTTTCAATTAGGATACACAATGTCTGTACTTTATCGGTATCCATAGAAGAGTAACAAGACCGGTGTCTGGCGGTTTATGCGATCGTTAATTAAAATTAAATATACAAAGCAGACGCGGACTTTCGTTCGCGCGAGCGAAACACATCGGGCCATTCGTATATAAATTTCATTATTTATACGAAGGCGCTCGCTCAGCCAAAGCGGCAATCGACAAATTTTTAAATTTCATCTTAATTAGCCGAAAAGAATTTTACTTTCATTTCAGAGTCTCGCCAGCCGCGCTCTTTATAATGATAAAAGGTATAAGGAAGGAGCGTCGGGAGTCCGCATGGGAACACGTTGGAGAATAACTTTCTACCCAAGGCGAACTGACTCCGCGAGCTCGAATATTTCGAACAAACACTTGTATTTATACTGGAAGCCCTGCGCCGTGAGTTTTATTAAAGCTTGAGAGTTGTCGGGTGTCATTATAATATACGAAAATAAAATGATGGACGCGGCGTGAAATTGCGGAGAAACAATGGGAGAAGCGTAGTGTATCTCACTTGCGGAGAGGAGACAATTGTATAATCGCCTGCTAATCGCGGAGCGACGTTAAATTGACCTTACCTTACTGCGACGAAAAGAAATAAAAGCGACAGATTGCGAGCGATAATGGATTCGTGACGTCCGTATAATAATAAGTATCTTTATAAGTGGTTTGTTAGACTAAATGACATTATATTCTGTGAATTAAGAAGAGAGTGGAAAATATGGATTTGTTTCTATCAAAACGCTTTAATTTTTTGTCAGTTTCCGTCAACTGTTTTATACATCTCTTCATTTATTTAATTTCAATCATTCGCACAACGAAATCCCATCGCTGCAAGAAAGTGGAAGCCGAAAAGCAAAAAAAAGTCAAGTCCATAAAAACAGCTCAACGTATAAGCCGAAAGTCGTCCCCATTCAAACGACGATCTAAGATTATACATATATATAAAGACAGACATCACTCGTAGGCCGTTAGCTCACATCGTGCAATCGTCGTTTCGTGTGCAAACGAGTTTCCGCGCGGAAGCGTAGCGAGAAAGGCACTTTTCGTGGATCCTATATACACACACGCTGTTCCGTTCCATTCCACCATCCACGGCGGCACACTTTCGATTTCGGCCGCGTCGCGACTAAGGAGGTGGAGAGAAAAAAAGGAGGTCATCCTGGCCCTCTCCGCTGCAGAAACATACACATCTGTACATATATACGTACATTCCCCTTTCCTCGAGGAGGTAGGCGGAAGAGTCATTTCAATTGCTCTTTTATTTCCTGTCTTATAAGGGAAACGACGAGAAAGAGACGCGAATTTGCGGTCTGGGATATATGTTGGCTCTCTGCGCAAATTGCTCTTTCGAAAAATCTTCGCCGTAAAACGAAAGCTGCGCCCAGCATGTGCCGTTCAATTAAAAACGTGTATATGCCTATGGTTGGATTTTGTTTTTAACGACTGGCCGCCCATTTATTCGGTCAACGATGTGAGAAAACCGAGATTTTGCGTGTACGTGTCGAGAGTACAGTCTCACGGAAAAAAGAGTTGTGCGTATTTTTTGCGAAAGATATTAAGCGGCGATAATTCAACTTTCGATTGTGACAGTAAGTTTGTGGAGAAAGAAGGTCTTGTATAATAAAGGTCGCGTACGCATTAGCGTCATCAATCCAAACGTTTCGAATACATGCCGTCGGCACGAAAAAAAAAAAAAGCCGAGTGGTCTAACGTAACGGTAAAACTATAACACCTCATAGCAGAGAGCGATCCAACCTACATTTCACTCGGGCAAATAAAGCAATTAAAATCAATCTTACACACAGAATGCATTGGAATTATATCGATTATACGTATATATATCGGCTGAACGTTAAATATCGAATAAAAAGCGCATATTTAA
Organism: Megastigmus dorsalis; assembly: GCA_900490025.1. Taxonomy (NCBI): domain Eukaryota; kingdom Metazoa; phylum Arthropoda; class Insecta; order Hymenoptera; family Megastigmidae; genus Megastigmus; species Megastigmus dorsalis. The sequence continues at coordinate 58,788 of UELU01138486.1, read as the reverse complement.
TTCCACCGAAACCGGTAATAAATCCAAGCTCTGGCACATCTGCGCAAAAGCCTATAATTTCTTCATTACAGCAGCAGCTCGTTGCGCCAATCGCTCACACCTCTGCATGGCTATACGAATTTCTGTCACTCTAACGTGCGCGAGAGAGAAGAGAGTATATAAGTAGTCGTGCACGCGCTCGAGCGAGTCCGCGATGGATGGTGAAACCGAAAATTACGCTCGCGTTCGCTCTATACGCACAGATGCAACGACGATCGTAAAACTCGCGGTGTCGGCGGTGCGTGTGTATTAATCGCGTAGCTGCAGCCTCGGCTCTCTCTCTCTCTAAGTAAATAAATTAACCGGTGATACATAGGCGGGCTTGACGAGTAGTTGCACCCGATTATACAAGATACAGACGTATATATACGAAGAAGAATCGCTGATCGAGCGTATTAATTTATTAAGTCGTTAACGCCGCCGTCTTAATGAAGCAGCCGCCGCCGCCGCCGCGCCGCCTGCGACGATCTCCATCAACAGAATGTGTGTTTAAACGCGTCTTTTATATTTGCACAGCGATCGGAGGGGGATATACGATGATATTCTCGGTATATATATGCTTTATTTATTCATAAGCGCCGCTTAGCTGAGCTACATTGTACGAGTGCGATATTTATTTCAGCGCGATCTTCCAACGATGACTTTTTCTTTTTTTTTATCCGCACGTCGAGAAGCTGTGCGCACGACGATTTAACTCGCGCTGCTACAACGACATTGTTTTGCATAATGCCGCTCGTAAAGCGCATATATGCGAATTGAAAATTCGTTTAGTCGCATCGATATAGCTTGCTTGCTTGCTCGAGCTCGCGCTTAAAATGTGATTAAGCGTATTGTAAATCAACTGGCGCGAGATGCAAGAATGCGGCGACAAGCGCAGTTTATTATTAACCGCGTGTCGAGTTTATTGGAGAACCGGTAACCACGTTTATATCTCAATTAGATGGACAAGTGTGTCGTATTTGTTTGATATTTTTAATAGATGATGACTGTAGCTTTGAATTTGATTCGGTTGCAAATATTGATGTAAATCGAAAATATCATATGGATTCCTATCGTTGTTTATCTACGGAAATCCGCTCGAAAATGTCGCTTGGGTTCTTCGAACACGGAAAAAAAAATTGGTTGATCGTATCTTATTAACTCGTTGATAAAAACAGCTAACATTCTCTTATTCATGTAATTGTTGCAATAACTGTCGTGATGAATAAAATTGTGATGAATTACATTAGTTCGAGCTTATGTTAATGATCTAAAGAATTTTAATTATATAATTGAGAACATTAATTGAAGGTGTCGTAGTCTGTGCCAACCAACATATGTTAGGTCGTTCCAACGAACTTTTTTTTCCCTGTAAAATTTCATTCGAACTCTAGATGGAATCCATATAGTATCCATACAAATACTCAGTGGCTCATCAAAGTCCAATTAAAAAATGCACTTTATAACGCCTATCTACAACCATATACACAAATCTCACAAATCAAAAGCTATAGGCATCCAATCCTTCGGTAACGTTTTTAACGACGCGGCAAGAAGAATCCAGTGCACGACTATATAATCCAACCTAGTATCGCGATATCCCAAACAATCGTACAGCCTCATAAACTCGCGCGATCCTCGTTACGCATGACAATCCCAGCCGCGCGTAAGTAAGCGAGTCAAGTCTTAAAACCCTATGCCGATCGCCTCCCATAAGTGTGCCACGCGAACTTTCGATTAAATACACACATGATACGCTGGGGCGAATATATATACGTGCTTATACACTCGGGCCACGTGAAAGCAAACGAGCCGAGCGTTATAATGTCTGTGAGTGCGTGTGTGTGTGACATTAGAATGGCTGATGTTGAGTCGAGACGAGTAATTAGCAGCTGACGAGCAGATGCGTGCGTTTTCCATCGCGTACTTGGGATAGAGCGAGATGATGGGTGTAGGACGGATTCATCCTAGGATTTCAATGAAATCATCGTTGATGCAGTGAAAAGGTGCGATGTAGCATTGGTGCACGAACACTTTGCTGTTTCGCGCAAATATATAATGATGATGAAGGCTGAAGTGTTGCAACTGAAGGAAACGCCACGGCGACGATTGTGTTTGCGAAGATGCTAATCGGATCTCTATTTACCATATTAAATCGTGTGCTTTACTTTTACAAACACCGCGGATCTCTGATCGATTTCTAATCCGCATTTATTCCGTTTGCACGTCAATTTTCTATAATTGCACATTTTTCAATCGTAGGTGATCGGATTGCGTAAGTCAAAGCTAGAATAAAAAAAAAAAGAGACTCGACAAAAAAGTCACTTATATAGAAAACTAATTGGAACGCATTGTGTAAGGTTCCTTCCTATTTTTAAAACAACTATTTTTTATATCCACGTCACGATATCACTGAATGCTAATACATACCGATTTTAACTTTGATATATTTAAAAAAAAAAGGAGAAAATAAAAGAAATCAAGTCTCAAACTTGTTTAGTCGTGTACATTTTCCAGCCAAGTCGCAAAACACCGGTATAATTGTTGAAAATTGCTACAAATCTTGATCGCGAGCCGCGGACAGAGAAGATGAAAACAAGGGAAGTATGCAGAGAGCGCTGGATGCGCAAAGCGTGCAACCTGCAATTAACACACGGGTCTCTTCTGCCTTACGTAACCGCTTTACCGCTGTTTTAGTTTATTTTTCTTCCATTTCCCCTATAACAAATTCATCGACACGCGACACCCTTGCGCGTCAACCTTCAAAATGCGTATATATAAAGTTTCTTTTACCTTCCGTTCGAATTTATCGAACTTCAAACCCCAAAGTGAATCAAAGAGAGTATTTAACTTCAGTCGACTTCCGACCTCTAGAGATTAATCCCAATTAATAGGCTTAAATAAACTGCAACTTATCGAACCCGCGTAAGCTGATGAAGTATTCATATATTGAAGTACCTGCGGAAAAAAGACTTCAAAAGTAACGTGCGCACCCTAAAAGAAAAAAGTGCATCGCAAGCAACAACAGCATCGGATACCTCTATATATACAGAATACAAAAAAGGAGCATACATCTAACCACTACAAAACCAGTGGAAGGGAGTTGCACGAGCCCTGCGGACGCAATTCTCATGGACTGTGGATCCGCTGAAGCGTATTATATGTATTATAACGTAGAGTGCGGCGTGTCGGTCGGTAAGGCAGGATAATCCCATGCGGTTTTACACTCGACGTACAAATACACGTCAGCATATGAGCATGTGTGTGTGTGTGTGTGTGTGCAGATCTGCGGCTCGGATTTCGATCACGACGAGTTCTGCAGCCGATCGACACACGGGCTTCGGTATATATCTTCCACCGCTGCGGAATATTTCATTCGTCGCGTGTGACTAAGCACTCGAGTTTCTCGATTATATTGCTTTGCTATATTAGAAATGGCCGGTAAATCGCGATAGATAACCGAGTTTTTATGTAAATATATATATTATATATGTAATCGAAGGGAAAATGTTATAAGTAGCGATACGATTCTATCTTTAAATCTCGTCATCCTGCGATGGCCGTCACGCAACACCGAACAATACAGATTTTCCCGCGGCCCAATATAAACCGACTGATTCTGATTCGGTCATATATTTCGTAATACATCTCATCGTTCTAAAACGACGACCGCGATGCTGTACATAATAATGTGTTTATGTAAAGGTACTCGCACGCGGCGCCCTTCGCAAAGAAGTCCATTGTAAGGTCGCGGCAGCTCCGAAATATCCATACAAACGTGTCAGCGGCAGCTGTGCGTATATGTAAGTATATATTGCGTTCGAAAATGGGATTCGTACTGTAGCGTGCAGTGATGTGCCTACGTGTATATATACACGCGTCGTCGCCGCCGTCGTCATCGAGGAAGCGTGAGTAAGAGGAATGGACGTGGGTACGGCCACAAGCGGCAGAGACGAAATTCGAGATCCAGATCCGTCGGTTATATGCACCTATAAATGTGTCTGTGTGCGTATGCGTTGCAAACGTGTGGTACTGTGTGCATTCGTTTATATATAGCGAATCACCTGCCTTCTTTCGTGGACAGCGGAACGATTTACAAAGAGATGTGCATTGCGTGGATGCGACTGTTCAAAGAGGGTTTGATTGATTTTAGAAAAAGGATCGATAAAATACTTTGGAATGTACAAAAAGGGAATTTTCGCAATCGATAGAATTACAGGTAAGAAGTTGTTTCATTGATCTGTAATGTGATAAAGATATAAGAATAAATAGAATGCAGTGCGTCCTGCGGTATATTCTCAATTATAAGTAAGTCCATAAATTCATATCAATATCAAAATATATTAATATCTATATAATATATTTAAAATGAAATAAAATAAAGGGTTTATATCGTTTCAAAACAATGAGTATTTTCTCTTGGCAACCATTACACACTATTCGTATCATCATTATAACGCACCGAAAAATTTTCATTTCACCGCATTTACCCACGTCAATCAAAATTTTCCCAATCGTATATAATATACCCTCGCAAACGCGGACGCAGTCCGCACACACAAAAAACAAAAAAAAATATCCAAGAGAAGGAAGATAATATAAAAGATTCGCAATTGAGTCGCTGCACAGAGAGAGAGAGAGAGAGAGAGAGAGAGAGAGATCCACACAGACACAGAGACAGACGCGTGTACTCGGCAAACACAATTTGCCTCGCCTTAACGATCGCATTGTATACGAGGCTCGCGCGTCCGCGTAGCTGAAAATACACATTAGCCATGCCTCTATAGCTTTTGCCTGGCACACGTCGAGCTATATACTATACCGCGCGGACTTTCGGCGATATCAGCACACGTATATATATATACACTTTTCACGAAACTGATAGGCCTGTCAACGGCAGAGAATATCTGCAGCGCCGCTTTTTGTTTCCACTTTATTATTGTGTTAATAATGGGGGATAATGTGTGCATGCGATATGCGCCGCGCGGTTATGTATTTTCCCCATGCTGTAAGCGCGTGTCGATGAAGCGATGCTGCTGCACTTGAGCTCCAATTGTTTATGTTATATATATTTGTTCAATTGCAGCATGAACGGCCGAGGAAACGATCCTGTATTAATAAAAAGTTGGATGATGAGGTATCTTTTTTTTTTCTTCTTCAGATACGGAAGAATCTGTGTGTAGGCCTCGATTTTTTTTTTCGCCTGTTTTCACCTATAAAAGAGCAAATACCGGTAGCCGCGGCATTATTAGTAATGCGTTATTCCGAAAGGAAAGTAGTAGCTTTAATGATGCCCGTCTTTCTCTCTCGTGTTATCAGGGTAAAAGATCGAGAGAATATGGGTGTTTTAGGTTGAGAAACGACGCGGTACTCGGACCAAAAAACGTGCTGCACAGCTACTTTCGGAAACGTTTATTTCCAATTGGCCGCGGAGAATCGAAATTGGTGTCTGTCTGGTGACTGCGTGTCTTTAGCTTTGGAACTGTGAGCGATGAACCGCCTTTACGATGGGCCATTTTTGATTTTGATAAGCTATAATACGAGTATATGTACGAGTATATTTACGCGCTTCGTGTACGCCGCGAGTCAAATTGAAAGTTCGTTAGAGCTGCGGCTGTTTGCAGTTGAATTACATAAAAGTGGAATGAAACGGCCTGAAACGGAAGTAATGAATAATAACGCATGCTGCTCAGCGCTATAATGTAACGATTTCCACTTTTTCAAACAATTTCACTCAAATAAGGCAATAAAAAAAAACCAACAAGTGTATACGTTCTGTTTTTGTCTTCTTGTTTCTGCCAATTTACAATTTTCAGTGAATGTGGGTATGAGTAATAGGCTTAAGAGGTTCGAGAAAAATTCATCGCGTTTTAGTTGAGCGCTTGGAAGAAATTCTTATTCTGTTACTAAATCTATTACTTTACGCACGAGGAGGAGAGTTTTGCATATGTAAGTATTTATTTAAGTTATCCTGCTTTCAATTAAATATTCTTAAGCTAGAATAAAGCGTTTTTTTTTTTTTATTTTGAACGTATATTTTTGTACGACATTCAAATACTTCCCAATCGTAACCGACCATCGATATAGAAAAAGGGATAATTTCTTCGACGTGCAAAAATTCTGCGCCTCAAACGCGAAGTATGACAGAGACGAAGCGATGATGGGATTTCGTACCTCCGGCGGACGTCGCTGCATTTGCCAGTGCGCGCGTGTCCGCTCTTTTATATACATACACCTGCACGTGATACAGTACGTGACTTTGAGAAAAAAAAAAGAGAGAAAAAAAAAGAATAAAATAGCGGAGGCAGAGCGCGAGTGAGCTGAATTTGACATTGCCTAGAGAAGTGGAGGCTAATTTTTATTTTCGTGCAGCGCTCGCGTTATTACTTTTCGTTTGTTTGCCGGTCGCGGCGCTTTTTTTTTTTCTTGCGAGTTGGACGAGCTTTTGCGTTTTTCCTATCGCTCTACTAAATCGTAGACTGTTCGCGATAAAGCTTTGCGATCCGCGAAATGGTTGCCGGGTAATAAAAATCAACTGGTGATTTACAATAGAAATTGCGAATAAATCTTTATTTATATATTTACTATTAAAATGAATTATAGTATTTGGAAAAAATGCAAATCTTCCGTAGCAATTAAAGATTCTTATTTCGCGTTGCAAAATATGCCGCATACCACGCGTCCAACCTAGGCGAGTCATAAACGTAATGTCGATCAGAATTAATCGCAAGACCTAATTGACTTACCGATTTTCAGAATACATCTAGTATCGAACCTCGATCAACGCTTCCCTCGCTGTGTACTATACTCGCAGCAGCCAAGAAAGAGAAGAAAGTAAAAAGATGTTCAGATCGATCGGATCGGTACATCGTGACAAATCGCCACATTCGTCAGAATATCGCGATGCAAAAGAGATCTCGGATCGCGATTTTACACGGTCGATAAATAGGCGCAACAAAAAAAAAAAAAGAAGAAGCTCGCGTGTATATACATCTCCTTTTGATTATCGCGCACACGGCCGCGTGTTTCGCCTCTCTGCACCGCGGGATCGATGGAAATCGACGACAGAAAAAATTCTAATGGACATCGGTACTGAAAGAGAGAGAGAGAGAGAGAGAGGATTTGCGGCCGAGTGTCGGACGGTAATACGAGAGCATGGAAAACACGACGGGATGTGACGTCACAAGGTCGTAGCGTTCTATATCGACTCTTTTTTTCTCTCTTTATCTGCCTCTCGCTCTCGCTCTCGCTCTCTCTCTCTCTCGTCTTCTTGTTTTCGTGTCTTTTTGTCATGGTTTGTGCGTGTGTATTTTCAGCGTTTGCCTATTGTTTGGAAAAACTCACGGTTCTTTGCGTTATTTAGCTTCGTGTCGTATATACGACTGGTTTGATTATCCTAGAACTTCGGCGCGTATATCTGCGAGCTTCTGTACGTAAAGGGTGGTACTTGAGATTAGTCAAAAGTTTTCGATAGACGTTAAATTTGAGCTCATATTGTTTCGAATGACTTTTCTAGTTGAGAGGTGTCAACAGGCATTTTATTCGATCTAGTTTTTAAATATAATATCATAAAGATCATAGGTTTATATATATAAATACCAGCATGCATGCTTGTTTTAAAATTTCATCACTCCATACTTGCGTTCAATCGCGCATCTCTTACCTTGCACATTCCATTTTTGAAATAATCGTACATATATATATATTTGTAAATATCATTATGCACAAATAGCTTTAACGTATTTACATGTCTGTCGTGCTCCTGAAAACCACGGAAAATTCTCAAGTCGACAGAATTCTTCGTCCAAACTAGCATCCAATAATTCAACTTCAACAGAGAAACCATTCGCTAATTGAGCCAAGCTACTAAAAGTGCCACTTCGCCAACTAGAATCTCTCCCGCTCAAGAGGCACAAGGTAAGTGTCTCTTGGACAAGCAAAACTTGACACACACACACAGGCGCTACGGGTAAAAGTCGAGGTAGGGGGTAATTAACGGCCGCTGCCCTTCTACTTATAAATTATGGTGGACGCGGTGCATTTAAGCCCGCGACGTCCACGCGTATCAGCGGACAATGGATATGCAGGTCTTCTCTCTCTCCCTTCGCGATACGCACACACGCGACGATTGTTTTTCGCGTGCACACGCGCACCGCAGAAATAATTAACGCGCGCCTATGTGAATTTGTGTCGTGCCGCGGTTATTTCGAAGACAATAAAAAAGATAAATGCGTGTGCGCGCGGGAATTCAATATCGAACGAGAAGAGAGAGAGAGAGAGAGAGAGAGAGTGTGTATGTGTTTTAAGAAGTGATTTATGGGGGGATGTTTCAGAGTTAATTAATCGCCGACACTTTGGTGTGTCGCGGTATCGAAAGCAGACCCACATGCATTACGACGAGTGTTTTGCGCTGGTTATTGTTGTGATGGATGAATTGAATCTATGGGGTTAAGGCATCGACATGATAAGTATAGGAAGTATGAAGATTAGAAATGAGTGATAGGGATAAAAATGGAAAAGGACTGGGTAGATTGATGTTAGCATTGTTCCTATGTATATATATATATATACGCGTTAGTGTTGAGTCCGTAATTTATTGTTGAATTTGCATGCTTTTGTTATCGCTATAAATTACTTGGAAGATTGTACAGCAGCTCGTGTACATATATCTAATAAATAAACTGGAAATTGTTCGGATAATACCGCATTATCAGTTTCTTTAACGATTTCCAACCAGCAGATAATAAATTAACGTTAATAATTAATAAATAAAATGAAAATTCAAATAGCCATTTGGTTTTGATGCATTTTTCGCGTCGAATGTACTCGCAAGTACTAGATCGTCGAGTGTTAATAGGTTTCGCCATCCGTCTCTACAAATCTATTCTGAATCTAAGAAGCTTGCAGGCAATCTATAAACCAAATCCTCAACTTTATCGTGCATATATATAATTGAAAGAAAGTTAAAACAGAATACTCCTGAAAACTAAGGTGTGAGGGTTAATCGTTCATTGGATGCGCCTAGTTAACGTGCGTTTATACGTGATAATGACCAAACAAAATAACAAAAGAAAAAATATGAACAAACCAAACAGTAAGTTAAAGTAAAACAGTGTAGAAAAAAAAAGGAAGAAAAAATGCAAAATAATAAAAGAAGTCGAAGACAGTCGATGGTCACTTACCCTTTAGAGAGGATGTTATCATGGGATCCCCTGAAAACGATTACAAGTACAATATTTTTCGTATACGTCAAAGAGAGCATGATAGAATAGAATGAAGGTATATAAATAACAGAAAAAAAAAGGAAAACAAGAAATAAAAAGAGTAATAAATGTAAAAATAAAAGTAATAGTAATAAAATGAAAGTATGGCGACTAACACACATGTTTCTAGCTACTTGTATAATAAGTAGACGATTAATTTTTCTACATTGTTTATTGAGTAGTCGTATATATATCGTCGTGGTGTCGATCCACGACTTGGCACTATTATTTATACGCCGCTAGTTAAATGTAGTTTTAAGTAGTACGCGGCGTGTAATCTTTCGATTAATTCGCGCTCGCCGTGTTTTGCCGACGGTTATATTTAATATACTCCGCTTGTCTAAAGCGAACGTGGCGTGCTTGGAATAAACGCATAAAGTACCCAATAAAGGTGTTTTCATATTCAAATAATCTTTTCTTCTGCGCGCGTGTGTCGCATTATTAGAAAGTTTACACGTGTAATGCATATCGTAATAATTTTCCTCTTAGCAGCTGTTTACCACATTATTTTCGACAAGGAGGAAAATTAAGCGAGCGAACGTCGGAGAACCTAAAATTGCAATTTATTATGATAGTATTAAAATATTCACATTATTCTGAGCGCTGTACTAATTTCAGACAACAAAACCAGTGTCTTCCTGATTGCAGAGGAAGTAAACAAAGCATACATATAGCACGCGGCGAAAGAAGAGCAATAAACATTAATTGCCTCGTTCTTCCATCCGCGTGAAACGAGAGGACTCATTTTCACATAATATCTTTCGTGGCGTTACTCGCAAAGTAGGTAATTGAATATAAATAATGGCACCGTAATTTTGCATTGTTTTGGATGCAAAAAGATGCTTTACTCGTTGATGAAATGAAAAAAAAAAAAGTAGTAGGGGGAAAGGTAGGTCGCGCGTGGGTCTCATTCAAGTGGGTAGAAAGGGTCATGGGGGAGATCGATGAAGAAGATGCGGTGCGAGTGGGTGTCGAGTGAGAGAGAGAGAGAGAGAATCGTCAAAAAGGGCCTTTTGTCTTACTCGCTTTATCGCGGTGCCTTTCACCTTTTCTTCGTCGCAAATATAAATTGTCTCTCGACTTTTCGACATTTTTTACTGTCTTTATTTTGAGAAATCGAGATCTTTTTTCAAAAGAAAGCTTATGCTTTCTCCTAGTTTGTCACTGTTCAGAACTAAAAAGACTGTTTAATGTTGTGGTTCGACTAGTCGACTTCGATTAAGAAATGGCTGTGTGTTTCGAAAAAACTATAATACTAATAAAAATCATCCAAGATTCCGTCTCACGCCAGCACATATCCTAAAAGTATCCGAAAACCGTACAAAACACCTTAATCAGCATACACATAACACGATCCTTTCTCAAAGATCCATCCATCAAGCATCCCGGCATCTAATTTTCCCAGTCTCGAAGCCACAATTATAACGCAGATTTTTGTTCGTCGCCTCTTCGCGCGGCTGACCCACTTGCTCTAGGTGCACAGCTCGCAAGGCAGAGCTCATATCGCTAACGGCTAAACCGCCTCGAGGTAAGCGATTATAAAAAGCACACGTATCAAAGCCGTATAGACGCGTTTTATAGCCGAGGGAGGAAAAGCGAGAGAGGATCGCGTAAATAATCCACGGCCGCGAGCCCTGCAATTACAATAACTCGCGAGGTTATGTCTCGGGCATGGAAAAAGCTGCGATAGAAGCGAACGTGACTGTGTGCGCGTGTGTGTATGGTACGTGTAGGTGAAGTGACTGATGTCTCCATTCGGCCTTTCCCATATTACAAACTCGAAAGCTCGTTTTCACTTGGCCTGTGTGGAGTTGTGGTCGTTTTGTATATATACTACGAGATCATGCGAGATGGATGAAACGAGATTCGGTTTCGATGAAATTTATATTGCTGCTTGGCTGGGTGATCGGTAGTTTTTGACTCTTTCGCTGCACAGAAAACGGGTTTCGAAATGTACAGCTGACTTGTAGAAAGAATATGCGCGAACGGTTATGATAGAATATGCAGTTTATGAGCTTGTACAAGTTGATAACGTATAACATTAAGTGATATGTACGCATATGCACACATAAGCTGATGATTGTGATTTTAAGAATGATCAAGAAGGATGATAAAAATACTTGTACATGAGGAGATAAAATTTAGTTTAACATATCAAGCCACCGGTAAAAAACAAAAATATTGTGCTCTTATTAAACTGGTGTATAATTAAAAAAACATGGAATGGAAGTCAGTCATCCCTGAGAACGGGTACAGCAAGAAATTGCAAATTACTATATGAGTCCAACTAAAGCAACTAATATGCTTCTACTAAAACTCAGCCTACACCATTCATTGAAAATATTCAAAGCCATCCGCTTCTCTTACTTTTTCTTTCTCCCTACTCTAATTGTTCCACTTTAACTAAGTGTATCTTAACAAGAAATCAAATCGCCACTCTAATAACCCACAATCCATCCACACTCAATACAAACATCCACATCCACGCAAAAACAAATAGCCTCATCGCGCCTCAAATCATCTCTCTCTCAGTACAAAGTCAGCGGAACGACAAAATCGCCACGCGCGAAAAAGTCCACGCGCATATATATATGCACAGAGAGACACACACACACATCCGCTCGTTTCCTGCACAGCGATGGCAGAGCACCGCGTGCATGAGAAACTTATCCTGCGCGCGGCGGCCGCGAGCACTTATATATACCGCCGCTCGCGCATTATCCTCCGCAGCGAGATGGAACGCGTCCTTGAGGCGTCTCCACTATAAGTGTGTGTATATGTGTGAGTATATCCTTCCTATGGCACGACGAGTCTAGGCTGTCGTTAACGGCTGTGCATGTTATATATAGTGGCGGAGATATAGCGACCAGTGGAAACTGATGTTCGCGACACCTAATCCGCGGCGATGACATCGCTGCTGCTCTGCAGCGACTTTCCGGATTTATCGCGCGCGTGCCGTGCAGCTTGTACCTTCCTCCTTTTTTTTTTTGTCTGTGTTGTGATTCTTGTCGCGGCTTGGTTTTGCTTTGCGCTGATTGTTTTAGATACTTATCGGTGCTTTGGTGGGATTATGGGTTGGTAGTTGGCTTTGGATTCCGTTAAATATGTAAAAGTGATTATATCAATTTTTTTGTAAGTCAATGGAATGAATTTGGAGATGAATTGATTTGTACGTTGAGCTTTTTTTCTATCTTTCATTATGATAAATCACGGCGCATTTTCAGTCGTTAGTACGAAGTTTTAAGCATCATCTGAATTAAATACTTTTTGCACGAACATCAAGTGCATATACTGTCTGCAGATTCATAATGAATTTATCCATACAATGCGCAATCTAAACTGCGTGTCTTATTCATCAGTTTTGAAACAACGCAAAACTACCGTAAATTACCCTATGAAAATACGCAATCACACAACACTACATTGCAACATCCTCCACATCCCATTTGTCTCTTCTCGGTAAAGATCATCTAACTACACATTGCACTTTTTTTCTCTCGCGCGTTCAATCACCAAACACCGCGCAATCAGTCCACTAATCGATCATTGTAAACTCAACCAAAAAAAAAAAGGTATATAAGAAACAAGCTTGTTGCGCAATACTCCTTTTGATATATTAAAATGCGTCTCTGTTCGGAAAAACGGTTCTCCGCATAAAACCGCGCGCGCGCGCTTACATCTGATTATAATCCGCGTAAAAATGTCCAACCCATCGCCCGATATGCTGCAGCATTAGTCGTGTGAGAGTGCATTTGTATGTTGTATTTTTACGAGGCTAATAAATAATGCCGTTCTTCTTTCGGCAAATTTTCATATTGTTTTCGGCCGCGCGCGTGTTTCGTCCGCGATGATGAACGCTACTTATGCATGCGTGGCCCGCGATTTATTTCCCTGGATTTTTCCAGACAGACTCTCGCGCCTGGGATATTCTGTTTTACGAGGAGGATGGTCAAAGGATACAGGAGCTTATATTCGTACGATAGATGCAGAGTACCGAGACTCGTTATATTCACATGCTATAGCTGTTCTGCGGCTGAGCGAAAATTATTTTGAAGGTGCAATGCCGGCGCTGCGATCTACCGTTTCGAAAACTCCCCAAATATTTTAAAATACACAGTTTAGATTAATATCAGAGCAAGACAGAAAGTAACTGCAACGCACTGAAGCGCATCAGTATCGAGTTCAGATGCGAATCGCATTATTTTCTTCATGAACTCAACTCTTAAAACACGACTCATCTATATATATATATATATATATATATATAGACGGCCACTCAAGATCGAGCAAAAAAAAAAGAAAGGACAGACGTCTAGAGGACGCGCTTCAAAAGAAACAAATACATTTTGATTAGCACGCAGAAAGCCTCACCCCGTCCCCAAAACGAGCTCGCTGCAATTTCTCAGCAAAAGCTTCGCATATCCGCATATCCATCGGTTCGCAATATATTTCCATATACTGCACCGGCGTGCATTTAATTTCATCTCCCTGCCGCGCAGGAAATTCGAGAGTGAGTGAGTGAGTGAGTGAGTGAGAGAGAGAGAGGGAGAAAATAAAAGTAGCGAGAGGTGAAGAAAAGAGGAAGCGAGAGAAAAACTGCTCTCGCCACGACGGCGACGCAACAGTTGCAGAAGAGTGCCAGTCGCGAAACGACGCTTATGAATAATTCACCCGACGAATCTGTTGCTCACCGAAAGAGAGAGAGAGAGATTGTAACTGTATAAGCGGCGTCTCGAGCAATTTATTGAGAATTTTTCCGCGCGCACAGGGGAGGTATGAGAAGAGCTTATACGATAACTCGAAGCGACCCTTTTTATTTAGCCCCGCTTCGCGAGCGCGTCCATTTTACTATCCGCTCTCGACGTTTCATTATCGCGATTGCCTTCGTCCCGCGCGGGAAGAGAGCGACGCCGACGGGAAGACGGACGCGGCGCTTTTGGGAATTCGCCTCGATGTGCCGTCGCCGCACGCGATGAACAACTCTTTTTGGCTAATGCAGCCGAGCTATTGAATATAGGTTATTGCTTTCCAGCTGTTGGGGATTATGCAATTCTCCGGGGGGATAGGGGGAGGACGGCTTTGCTTACGATTAGGGAGACGTGGCTGTTGTTTTAGCGGGATACCGATTGGTTTGACGTTTTTCGAAGGTATCGTATCGTCACAGTGGCTTTTCGTATGTACTTTGGGATTTCGAGGCTAAACTGATTCGTGTGAAATTAAATTCACATGGGTTCCGATACTTTGCTTTCAAACAAATAATGCTTATTAGATTATTCATTTAAAATAGAGAGATTCTTCTTTGTTTGTTTCAAATGAATGCACTGAGAGATATTTGTTTCCAAAACATATTATCGAAACCAATCACTAAATTTTTTCAATATACCTACTTACATGTAAAAATAAGAGCTGGTTCTTCAGTGGACTAATTTAAACACAGAAATGTGAAACTTTACGACTAAACAGTAGGAAATTGCTTAAGATACGTTGAAAAGCTTAGAAACAGTTACTACAGTATGCAAGACACTGTCCAACCCTTAATTAATAAGCTTCGTAGTCATAGAAGCTATAATAATTAAATAGTTGTTCATGAGAAGCACTGCCGCTAGAAAGATTTCTTCATTCTCGTTGCGCGTTACCACCATTGGAATCGCCATGATAATACACAATCAAGCCTACAATTCCAGAACGTTCAGAGTCTCGTTAAAACCAGGTCGCAACAATTTGAGAAAAAAAAAAATATCAATTCTCCTATACAAACAAGCAATTGCGAAAGCAGCCTGCACACAGGCACATAGCTGCCATTAGACGCATCGAGGTCAGGAATCCTCCCCCGCTGAAAATGCACACACGATATACATATAGTGAGGTACCTGATGCGGGGTCGCAGTGTCTGATGCGCGAGCGATCTGCGCAGTGGGTGGCGCGATGTGGGTGGTACTGGAGCGTCGCGGACGCCTGTTGATGATGTTGTGGGGGTGGCGCCTGGCCACCACCTCCGTTCTGCAATTGGACCTGCTGCTGCTGCTGCTGCTGCTGCTGCTGCTGCTGCTGCTGCTGCTGATACTGTTGGTGCGAGTAGTGCTGCTGCTGTTGCTGCGGCTGTGCCGCGCCGGCGCTGTTGTTGTTGTCCGTTGAGCCGCAGAGCAGATAGTGCGAACTGCTCTGCTGCTGTTGCTGATGATGGGGCGACAATTGCTGCTCATGCTGGTAATGATGATGGGACTGATGAAGGCCGTTGTTGCTCCATAGGTAACCAAGCTGTTGCTGTTGCTGGTGGGGATGCTGCTGCGGTTGCTGTTGATGCTGTTGGCTTTGCTGATGATGGTGCTGTAGTTGTTGTTGCTGATGCTGTTTATGGGGATGAGTCGAGTCGTTGATTGGTGAGCATTCGGCGGCGGCGGCGACAAGTTTTTTTAAATACTGTTTTGTCATTCTCATGATTTTCTGGCCAACGGTTGATAATTTTCGATTTTAAGGCTCAGGCATGAAGGGCGGTTTCTGAATTTTGAATGGTAAAAAGAGTCTGGTGGACGGTTGTTGAGGATTGCTTTATCCAGGCAATTATCGTCAGATGAATTAAATTAAATGGAAATGCCACATTCTATATTTCAACGAACGTGTAGAAAGTTTTGGAAATTGATGATTTTCATGTTTTGGTTTGTAAATGAATTAACGACAGGTTCGAGTGATATTTTCCGTTGGATTTAAGCTCATGACGTTAAATTTTTCAACTTTTCCTTTAGAATTAAGATAATTATTAAACACGCTACATGAGTTAGTCAGAAACACGATTTTGTTACAAATATTTATAAATCATTCACGTGTTAAACTATTTATTTGTGAAAAATCCTTCATCAAATACCATCCACAACCACATTTCTCCATTCTAAATACAACACACTCATCTTCACGGCTTGAGACTTTAAAATCCAAGTTTCTAACTTGAAAATTACGAGATTACGAATACTTGCCGATTTGTGAGATGCATGATGATGCTGCTCTTGTTGATTTTGCAACTGCTGTTGCTGTTGCTGCTGTTGATGATGATGTTGCCAGTAAGGACCCGGGCCGGTGTCGCTCACTGACGACATACCGTCGCTCTCCTCGCTGTCCATCTGGCACGAGTAATAATTCTCAATTTTTATGTTGGACTCCGTGATTGCTAACTTCAATCCTTCCAGTTTGTCCAGAAAAGTCGTGTAACCTTCCTCGGGTTCCACTTTTATATCTCGTTCTCAAACGTTCAATAGGTCTTGAGCACTAAGTTCGATTTGTCGATAGTAACACTGGTTTTTGTCAAACGACAAAAGGGGCACGTTAACATTTTTGTTTGACTTACGAGTTCGAAATGTCACTCTCGTTGCGGTACGTGAACAATGGTTTATAACGACGAATTTCTTCGATACGAAAACACCGGATCACACCTAAACAGAGATCATTCGCAGGACCATAACTGATTTCTATTGCTGGGTTTACGAGTTAAAACATTTCCTTACAGCAAGCTACGAATCTAAAGGAGAAATACAATGTTTTAAAAATCACAAGAATAATAGACCATTTGGAAATGTTGATAACTGCGATACTCAGCGAAAATGGAAGGAGCCGCGCACCGGTCGCCGCTGTTAACGACAGTTGTCCGAGATTCGAATGCTCATTTGCCAACTAGTCAACCACCAAAAAACAATATCTGTCAACCGAATCTCAGACAGCAATAGAAATCAGCTGGACCAGTATGACAATATATAGAATTAAAAAAAAAATCATACAAAAAGTGTGAGTAGAGAGAGCAAGAGCGAAAAGAGCAGAGGGCTCGTATTTTTGTAATGGAAAATTCAAATAATCTCACAAGTGCGAACGATCAGACTGATACGTTTCAACGTTTATAACAGTACTCTCCTCAATAAGACTCGTTCCCGAGTTCGTACTCATGGTACATCACCGAAACTAAACTTGCGGCCACTGTACGGCAGAATCAGTTTTATGTTATCTGTCGTAATGATGCACGACAAAGCCAAGTGTATTAAAGCAACACATTTGTGCCACAGATTTTACACATTAGGTGTGTGTTATTCATATTATAAACGTACTCTCTAAATTTCCAGCAGTGACTATTCACTTACTCGCAGTGACCTTCTTATAGCTGGTCGAAATAGTGTATATGCACTAAGGTCACTGCGAATAGGTAAATAGTCACTGCTTGAAATTTAGAGGGTAGGCAACATACTTCCTCGTGTGTAAAATCAATGACTCCAACGTGTACTTTTTACACACTTGGATTAACAGTGTAGAACGGGTGTGGAAGGGTACATAGACATATAATAGATATGCACATATACGTATGTATGTCTATATAAATTCATGTATACACATAAATATATTAGAATGTGCACGTATATATATATATATGTATATAGTGTGTGTAAAACTGTGTATAAAACTGTGCGAACGAAGAGAGAAAGAGAGGTGTGGGTGGGGTGATAGGGTATAAAAGAAAAAGAAAGAACGCGGGTCACGCAAAAGAGAAGCTTTTCCCGCGTCACAGATCGCGTATATGTAACGTTCGCGCGAGGGTTGATTTTTATATCTCTCTTTCTTGTTCAGTTTGTTTTTTTTTTTTTTTTTTTTTTTCACTATAAGGTTCGACGTGTGTAAAACGGGGCTGACAACGATGACGACGGCGAACTACGACGACGGTGACGAACACGATACGAGGCCAGGTTTGCGAGGACTGAGACACTGCTCTGGTTTATCTCTTGGTCCGCGGCCGACGACCAAGCCAACACAGCAGCTGCTGGGGAGGAAGGGGTGAAGAGGAGGGCAGGAGGGTTGAGAGTAGAGACGCGCGCGCGCGCTGCTGCTGCTGCTACTGCTGTTGTGTGTACTGACGCTGCTGCTGCTGCTGCTAACGGGGAAGAGAGACCATTGCGATCGGTGCAGGCCAGACGAGGACAGAGAGAGAGAGAGAGAGAGAGAGCGACAGGGAGGGAGAGAGCTTTCGCGAGGCGATCCACGTGCCCCAGGAGGCACGTTTCCTGGTCACGTGTCGCTGGCTAACGCGCGCGCCTTCTCACCGTGTATGCGATATCCCTGTGTTGGCGCAGTGTGTACCTATATACCGAGTCTCACCCCCTTTCGCAGCGTTGTATAAATGAGCTCTGTTGCAGGCTTGGAATCAAATTAACGGTATAAATTCTCTCTCTCACTCACACTCGCTGTTGTACCTATTACACATCTCTCTCTTTTTCGCTCGAAAGGCACTTGCCGACGATAATTAGCATTGCCTTTTGTAGCAGCCGATGACAATCGCGAGGATTTGTTGGATTCGAGGACAAACTTGGATTCACTGGGGTTATTTTGGGGAGTGCTGAGGCTTTTATTAGAGAAAGGGATGGATATGGAAACAGTCTCCAGAAAGTGTATGCTTGATATACAAATATTTTATAAACAGGGGTAGGTTAAAAGGGTCTTTAGATTTCAAATCCATTGAAATTACTGTGACTGTGATGTAATATAAAGTCATTTTCCTTAAATTAACCCTTTCAGATCTGAATTTACTTTCGATGAAGAAATGTTTTCAAAATAATTCTAGGATGATTCATGGCCATTTTTAAGTCGATTTCTGAAATATTATATTTCGATTTTTTTGGTTGGGTTGTCTCTGCTCCTATTCGGTATACGATACAACTTATAACCCCATTACGAGATGCGGAATAAGCCAGTTTTATCTGATGCAAAAGGTTAAAATGTAAAAATTTGAGTTTGTTTTTCTATATATATGTTACATTGTGTTAAAGAAACATAAATAAAAATATACTTTCAATATTTATCGATTAAAATAATTTCGAATACGTGAATAATTAAAAACCTTTCAAAACCTTTCAAAACCTTTCAAATACACCAAATAAAGCTATCGGGTAATTCACTCATTAACTGATGCATTAACTAAAAGAGGTTCTAAATTTTTTTAATATTCAATAAAACCATCATAAAGTTTGTAAAATAACAGACGTTGAATTTTTATTCTCTAAAAAATATTTATTAATTATATTTGATTACAAATTCTACAAATGTGACTTTTTGTTTAGATTTGTAATTCTATTAAAAGCTTATTGTATTCGTAAATTAAATTACGAGTACATATTCCAAAAATAAAATTCATACACGAATTCTGTAACGCAATAACCCAAATTGAATATTTTTTGTTTTACTCCCCATGTAAATGCTATTTCAAGTGCACGCAAAAATAACATTTCAGTTTAGCGGTATTCGAGATTCAAGCCCAATTATGAATTATAAACAACGTATTTGTTAAATGGATTACAACATAAAATAAACATTCATCTCTTTTTTAACATGAAATTAACTCTATCACTAAAGGTATCATTTTTTCGACAAATGCTAAAAATCGTACAGGTCAACATTTAGTAACCATAAGCATAAAGAAAATGGTTTGCACCTTTCCCCGAATATAAACATATCGAAAAGAGCGCTTTTTCAGATTTTCAAGTTTCTTCAGAATCAGATAGCAGAAAGGAAGAGGAGAGCAGATCGTTAAGCCGTCGAAAGAGTCGGCCGTGGAAGAAAATCGGTAAGGCGACAGGTCAATAATGCTTACAAGTCTTTATCGCGCATATTCGCACTGTAGGGATGAGCCTAACGCG
The DNA here is from genome assembly GCA_900490025.1 of Megastigmus dorsalis. Classification (NCBI taxonomy): domain Eukaryota; kingdom Metazoa; phylum Arthropoda; class Insecta; order Hymenoptera; family Megastigmidae; genus Megastigmus; species Megastigmus dorsalis. Next base: position 38,846 of record UELU01138486.1, on the reverse strand, counting down.
TAAACCATTGATAATTATGTGCCGAACGTGCGTAAGTAGCTCCTCTCCTTACTTCCTCAAATCCCTCTGTAAACTGTACTGCGAGAAGCGAGTTTTTCCGTACCTTCGTACATGAATAATTTACTCGACCGCGATATTTTCGAATTTGTCGAACAAAATTGTTATTGGCTTGAAACGATTTATTTGCTGTACAGATTTTTTGCAGGGTAATGTACTCGATTAATAGTCGCGTACGTCTAAACTAAATAGCTGAAAAAATACAAGTATCGATGATAGACGTCGGATCAAGACTCGGATAAACATTTATTTACAGTAGCTAATCTTATCGTTAAATAATTTCAAAGTGGAGATATTAAGTTTTATGTAAATGCAAACGCGGACGTGACACTTGCGGCTGAGCGCGACCCGATGATTTTTTTTCTTATTGGCAGTTTATTAGAAAGTTGCCGGTTATGCATATGATAGCTCCGAGCCGACGACACGCACGCACTCACACACACGCACACAGTAACATCCAGTTTCCAAATTTTCAGAAAACCGTTCCCCCCCAAAACCAAAACCAATATCCCAAAACCTTTCGCTTCTACATAATCAAGGAGGAAATAAAAAAAGTCCTTGCATAAACACATCCAGATAGAATTAGTAATGATAAATTGCGCGAAACCCACACGTTTGAATTACGCGTCTGCCTGTGAAATATATAGGAACCAAGTTACTCAACGATTATATGGGCTTGAACGAACATTAAGGGTTACTTGAGGCTCGTTAATAAGCTGCCGAGGGATAAGAGGAATAAAAAAGAGTCGCCGCTCGTTTTATAATATCGCCAACTCGTCTCTGAGACTAATGCGTATATACGAGAGAAACGCTTGTTCCTAGAATTGCTTGTATTTGTCTCCTTCTCTTGGCGTATATACCGTGTGTGGTGCTTGGCAATATAGGAATGCATTTATTTTAATTGCGCGCGAGCTTAGATTAGCGAGGGGATCATTTGTTGCGAATGGTCGAAGAAGCTAGGAGAGTAATATCGAAGTGTCTCTGTATAATGGATGATGCATATATATTCGTGGATGAGACGAGAAGCGATTGATGCGATGCTCGAATGGGGAAAAATGGCGAGAGACCGTTTATATAATATAAACTATCAGGAAGACTATTCTGTCCACAGCGAGCAGGAATTGCTGCAACCTGTGCAGATGCAGATCATAAATAAAAATGTATATGTATACCTAATATAAAAGAGTTACTTTTTGAAACCTTCGATATTGGGTAAGCAGAAGTTCTACAAGACCAAAATATCTTTTTAACTTACATGTTCGTGTTTTTCAAAGCTTTCACGATTATCCGAAAAATAATTAATCACAATTCTTTCATAGTACTAATACACGAAAAAATGTAGTTCTTGCATTTCAGTGGTATCAGGCAAACTTTGTCAGACATGGACGTAAGTATTCACGTGCATAAGAATATATCAGCGTAATACTTATTTAATTGCATTTAATACGTCATTAATTTGTATTTCTGTGTATAAGGATTAAGAATAATTTGATATTATTATCATGATTAAATTCATGGGATATCGTATACATTAATCATCTCATTACTCTTCCCTTCTCAGAACAACTAATCAATATGGGTACTCTGTAATGGCATTCGCGTATAAACACTGTAATCCTGTCGGTGCAATTAATCCAATACAATAGTATTAATACAATAGTATTTTATAATAATTATAAAATAATATCGTCAAATGCTTGTTTGCTTGTTTCAATTGAATACCTAATATATAATAAATGACATATAAGCAATTAATTGATTCCTTTAATCTAAAGTAAAAGTCTTCCATTCTAACTCTGTACTGAATAAATACTAAACCCAATGATTATAATATACAATATCCATATTCAAAAAAGGTCCACATCAAGTCCAACAGATCCATCGATTATCTCTCCCAACCAATCAGCCTCATCATCAACGCAAAAGAGCCAAAACCAAAGTGGGTCAATCCAGAGAGAGAGAGAGAGAGAGAGAGAGAGATAGATAGATAGATATAAGTTTATTTGTAAATAGTTTACAAAATGTACATGTTAATACATATTGATTTTTCTTTGGATTATACATTTCATTATTTTTGGTTTTTCGCAGTTACACATTTTCAGTCTTTCTATGATATCACAGCTGAGCTAGTCTTACATTGTTTCAGTGTTGAAAAATTACAACTTAAAAGTAATATTATAGAGCGTCTTAATTAAAATACACATAAACAAATTTAATATAAAGAAGCGATCGATATCTATCAGTCTTGGTTAAAATAAAAAGAATATAAGAGAGAGAGAGAGAGAGAGAGAGAGAGAGAGAGGGAGCGAGAGAGACACAGTCGATCATCGTATTAGACATCAATTATACAAGCTGCATAAACACAAGCCGTGTCGTCCAAGTGCAACGACGTCGTCGACTATAAGAGCACGTTGTCACAGGTCAGGTCGCAGTTATCGGGTCAACGTACTACTCCTTTTTTCCTTAACTCGTAACGTCAGAGATATTAGAACCCGCCGTGACGTATAATTTCCGCGCTAGTAACAATACCGAGCGCAGACGCGACTCCGATATATCGGTAAATTAGGTATGGTGATTCTTTCTGCTGACCTGTCGCGTCGCGCGGCTCGACTGGCACTTATATACCCTAGCTTGAGAAAGTGCGTCTAACTTCGGAAATCGCACGGGATTCGATTTAGATGTATACCCGCTTGAATTGGTTCGTAGCGAGAAGGTGAAATTGCGAATAGTGTGGATGATTAAAGTTCGCAATGAGGATGGATGACGACGTAGATATCGCGACGACGAATCGATTATTTTTTCGAAACGGACAAATCCACGAATTTTATAGGATCAAACGAAGCTTTAGCGCGTATATCTATATAATTCTCTTTAAACGCTACGTTTGGACCGTCAAAGCAATCGCGAATAACGTAAATGCGGAAAAATTAAAAGAAGAAAATTCCAACGTGATAATTGATCGTCACGTGCGCCGTATGCCGACACCGCGTGACTCGCAGCAGCAAAGTTTCTCAAAAGCCGTTGTCCACTGTATAACAACAGCAACCAAAACTCAACGACCAATATATTTTCATCAAAAGAAACATCGACCCTACGTCATCCCAAATCCACGGAAAATATATACAATACCTATATCGCGAGGTCGGAGCAGCGCAAGAAAGGAAGAAAAAAAAAAAGGCGCGCGCAAGAAAGAGAAAGAAAAGCCGCAACGCGGAAGTTTCGCATCGCCGAATCGATTCCGCATCGCAGTCCATCTCCTGGCTATATATACATATACATCGGAGCTCCGGTGAAAGTTGAGAAGGAGGAGGAGAACGAGGAGGCGGGAGGGGAGAGGGGGGGGGTTAATAGGGAATGTGGTAGAATGGACTTGTGCCCGGGAAAGGAGAAACGTACGAGGAGAGGGGATACATTGTATACGGAGAAGCATTGCAGCGACGGCGCACGATCCTGGCAACGTGACGCGCTCTGCGAGCGCGCAAGTCTTCGCTACAAGGGTTTCCGCGAGTGCCTGTTTTATCGACTGTGTGTAGGCCGACGTGCTTTGCTTTCTCTCCTGGACTTTGAGGAACTGTTGTTCGGTGTCTGGAGGGAAATCGTTTGAAGGATGATTTTTTTTTTTTTGTAGTTTGGCGCTGGGTATGAAGGCTTTGGGTTGCTGTATTATTATGGTTGAAGGGTTGCTGCGACTGGGTTTTCGAGTGGGAAAAGAATTTTGCTTTCTTTGTTTAGAGGTAAACATGCTGCTAAGTGTAAATTGTAACTTTGATGAAAGACGAAAGTGATTTAACAATAAATCGAATATAAGAATGCTTCAGTAGTTGGAATAAAATTCTCATTGTATATCATACTGCATCTCAAATAACACTTTCGTACTACAACTTATCAATTTTTTTTCTTTCTATATATCTGTTGCAGGAAAGAAAGCAGCAAGTATGTATTCTTTCTCATTGCATGATTATTTTTTAGCTTCGCAAAACACAGTTATATCATCAATGTATTTTATGGACTGCAACTCTACTGAGAACTGGAATATTTAGCTGATAGCTAACACATAAACGCAATGATGCACTATTCTTATAAAAGCGTAATACATCAGAGCAGCTGAGCGCACTGAATAATACGTGGGAATATGCGTGTATTCATGACTTAATGTTCCAGAACGCTGCTTGGAAAAACTAAATTATTTTGCTCTTCCTCTCGCTCTTCCTCGTTTTGAATTGTTCACCTCTATAGTTACGAAGTGAAAAATTGAGTTGTCAGACATTTTATCGCCATCATATAGAATGATTTGACAGTCTTGATAACTGATCGATTAATTTCTATTTGATTTCAATATTTAAATAATCAATATTATTATAGGATTAAATATATAATGTGCTCGATAAAACTACATATGGAAAGTTATGTTTTATCAGTACACGATACATTAATGTATAACTTGTATATACATATATATACCGTATAATAGTTTTATAACATTTTAATGAGCAAGATTAGATTCGAAATGAAAGTAAACAGTAAACAGAAAATTGATTGACTTGAAATGCTTATTTCATAGCGTTATTTATGTTGATAATGTACCACTGCGGTGTAGCTTGTGCCGTTTCCTGGCTAGGTGTACTTAACGAGAGATTTTTTCTCCGACACTCAACCATGACTAATTTATGCAGTAAGGTGGTAGGTATAAAACTTCATGTTAAAATATACAAAATTAGATTGACGTAAGACAAGTATTTCAACGCACTTTCCAAAAGTCTTACGGTATAGGGCTTATATTACGATAGCATGTGTAAAAAATGTATTGCTCTCAAAAATATCAAAATCCTGTGCAACACCGCGGAGCATCTCCCGAGTTCAACCCAAGAAATCGAGACTGGGCAACAAGAAAAAAAAAGGGAATCGGGCGACATCGATCGATCCATAAACACATGGATTCCGATAAAGGGCGAGAGAGCCCAGAGACGCATGCACGCAAAAGCCCAGTCATGCGTTATACCTCGTCGAGTCGCGGCTCGCAATTTATATTTTAATCGGACGTGCCTCGGCGCCTCCTCTGGCCTTTTCTTTTATCAGTGCCGCGACAGGCATCATCTATATCCTCGTCTCTCTCTCTCTCTCTCTCTCTCTCTCTCTCCCTCTTTTTTCGCATACGAGAAATCGATCGAACGCCAACGCCGCCGGCCCAATGCCTACATAATAGCCAGCCAAGACTTTTCCGATATGCGCACTCGCGACTCTTATTGTACCTTAATTTATACGCAATCGCGTATATACTGGGGGATAGGCGGTGCTTTATGCACTCGACGCTTATATAGTGACCTTTTTTTCTTTCTCTCGGACCGCGTGTGTTTTCGCTTTTTTCGCATGCTCGACCGACTGCGCGACATTTCACTTTACTGCGTGCGGGCGGTTATATTGTGCGCGAGGAAGATTCGAGAGAGGCTCTCGCGTTTTCGAATGTCGCTTCGATGCAGATTGGGGGGACGGAGTTCGAGATGGATTCGAATGAGTGGATTAGGTGTCATTGTGATGCGAAAGAAAAATTGTAGCGAGAATTACAGAATTTAGTCTTAATTCATGTAAAGGTATGATTTCTTCGCAATTTTTATGATTCATTGCTAATTGCTATTGTAGAAAGAAGTTTCAATAGGATTTCAATTCAAGTGCCAAGTGTATACAATATTGGCATGTACACGTATAGCAGAAGAAATTAACACAAAATCCTTATGTCATTATTTATATAAGATCTGCATATTTATTTATTTAAATGAAAACCAGTGTTTAACACTTAGTCAGATCTAATGTAAATAATATACAATTTCAATTTCAAACACTGACACTTATTACTTTACGCGAAGACAAAATGAATTCACGAAGTATAAAACCACAAGACTCTCGCATCTGGCAAGTCCCCTCGAAAAAAAAAATTACTAATAAAACGCTATCAGAAAAGTCTTTTAGTCGCGATTCATTTGGGAATTGAGACGGAACAAAAAAAAAAAAGAGTCGAGGGGGTCAATCACAAGGACTGATGCACGCGAATCTCGGTAGACTACGTCGATCGCTGTGACTGACGGCTTCTCTGTGTTTGCTAAAAAGGGGTGTGCAGCCCTTAAACCTACACCGCGAGTATCGCCTTATTTTCGAACCCCCGAGTTTTTATTTCTTAATGTAAGAGCGCAATTGTGTTATGCGTCACGAATAATTCGCTTTGCTTTTTTTTCAGAAAGGTACATTACAGTCGTTTTATTAAAATGCGTCGGTTTTGATTTACTGTAACTGCAACTGTGAACCGAGAATTTTGAAAATCATTATATTAGCATAACCTGTAATTTGTGCAGTTGCGCGTGCAGCAAATTGACTCATTGCCGAACTATTGCGTATATCGATGTTAAAAAGTGCACTGTTAATTTGCTTGGCGGTAATTTATGCGGATATTAATAGTGCAGTTTTCACTTTACGCAAAATAAAATGTAAGTCTGTATTATTAACGCAAAGTTATCGAGATACACATGTTATAATAAATTCTTACTTAGATTTAATAAAAATCTTCAGGTGATTCAATGAAAATTTACCTATATAAATATAACTTATAATCCGCATACACATGTGCAAAATAAATAAAAGTTATTTATAAGCGTCGGAAAATATTGGGGATTGATTACATTAAAAAAAAAAATTGAAAAAACAAAATATCTCCCAGTGACATTGTAGAACGTTTAAACAAAGAAAATACTATTTTGAAGCAACATATGACTTTTCGAACTAGCGAGGCATTCACAGCATGACATACATATATATACATGCACTAGACACAATCAAAATTTCCTCCTTTTCGTGTGCCCACACATATATATATATATATATGTAGTATACATTGAAATTCGCGCGTGCAAGAAAGAGACCGATATATACCCAGCTACTTAGAAATAGACTCACGTGGCGACCCACGCGATCCACCGTATCGCCTCTATATATATATACCCCTCATATACAGGCAAAACATCCCGGGCTACACACACACACACACACACACACACATGCAGCACTAAAATATATCTATATACGAAAGCAACACGTGGCCGGGCGCTTTTTCCCTTTAGTCTTAGCACCAAACTTAGTCGTCGTCTCCTCCCCATCCGCGCACTGGCCTCAACGAAAAGCCAATCCGACGGATCTTGTTGATCTCAATTGTCTGTGTATATGTGAGTAGGAGAGTTTCCGGATCGACGGTTTCGAGGCTTCTTTTCTCATGTTAGACCTAACAAAGCGCCCGAGAAAAGTTTTAGATTGTCGTCGCCGAGTGATTTGAAGCTCCGGGGGAAATCGCGCATCGTGAAAGTGGACTTTAAACTGTATACGCTATGAGTTTTCAGTTTGTTTGCGATGCAATGAAAAATTGTCATCGTGAAATTGTCAATAAACGTGACTTATCTCGTTAAGGATATTTACTGTATGCTAAAACAAATGGGAAATTATATATTATTCCAAAAACTGTAATATATTTTCCCATATATATGTTTATGCAATCGTTACGCTTTGTATGGATTAAGTATAATTAGCTCTCTTATAAAAAGTCAAATTGCTGATCATTGGCAAGCATTTAGCGTGTATTTAGATTTCTCCCTTCTAGTTTCCTTTTGTCTGCAACCGGGATTATTCCGTTCATTATTATCATCCGTATAACAATATCGTCAAAATACCTCTCGAGACAATACCTCGAATATATTGAAAGCATCGGTGTAGCTCAACGCAACAGTCTTAAGTTGGTATCGTCGCTCATTCAATTCTAATTTTAGGGGCCTGGAAGAAGGGACACTGTTGATTACCAACCGATCACATGTTTCCACACAAGTCTTAAATTTTGTTCGTGCATAACACTAAAAATATTGTCTGGCAACACACATTATCATGAATTGACTAAAACATAATATTTATATTAACTTGGACTAAATTATTAGATTAAATAAATCATAGCAGATATTATTAAAAGATTGATATTTAGATTGGTAATTAGTCTTTTTACTTTAACAATTCTGAGTTTTTGCAATTTTGGTTAAGGATTTACTGAATAAGTATCATAATATACATTTAGCCTACATCAATGCTTGTAAGATAACCGAATTTTTGAACTCTTTAAACTTTCAATGTCCGAATAAAATTTCAAGCCTAAAACCCATCCAACCGAAAGAATCCAGCTGTACCCGCATTATTTCGTTAGAACTATCAGTCACAATCGACGCCCAATTAATTATATGGAAATGAGGTTACAGAGTCGCGCAGCAGCGGCAGCACCAGCAGCACTCACGTGCACATGCATTTCTGGATAAAATGAGGCGAAACGGCGACAACCGAGGGATGTGAACTGAAGAGGAGGAGGAGGAGGAGGGAGACACACAGTGCGTATACATGCGTGTCTCTATATAATACGCGAGAGCGAAAAAAAGAAGAGAAAAAAGAAAAAAAAAGAAAAAAGACATGTACAGTGTAGTCCCTATCAAGGACAGCGGATACGGCATTGCGCCATTGCACGTATATATACATACGCAAACACACACACATGTGTATACGCGGAGAAGGCGTGCGACCTAATCCCGCGCGCACACGCGGCAGAAACGAGTGTGGAAAAAAAGCGTTTGATCGTTGTGATCGAAACCATTAGAATATACCGGTTATTTACATTAATTGTTGATAATGAGTGTATCTTTTTTTTTTCGCGAGAGAGAACTGGGGGTCTCTCGTTTTATCTCGATTGAATGTTAACTAGGATTCGATCTCGTTTGGTTTTGCATACCTGCTGTTACAAATTAAAGACGTATGAATTAGTGTAATACGACATTTGACGTTGAGACTGTTCATATTGGGGCGAAGGTGTAGCAACAATTATCGACAGTATGATCTTATTTTCCTGCTATGATTATAGTCATCATAAACAAAGTTCGTATTGCTAGAAATTATTGTAAGCACATAATTATATAGTAAAAATGACTATTTAATTTCTTCTCGGTGCAGAAGCTCATTATCGAGATTCGGCTTCGTAAGTGCATATTGCAATCGCGTATAATTTATAAAAGTGTCGTTTATTTTGTGATACTGCAGTTTTTTTAATGCTCGCGTAGAGAAGGAATCACCTATTTTAGTTCCAAAGCGCCACGATTGCCTTATATCTCCTCAATTTACGAAACGTACAGCCGCGGCCATCGATGCAACTGGTTACTTTATCGGACCAATCGATCATTCTAATTTATGATAATCAATTTACAGTTGGCTAAGCTCTTACGATTATTACGAGAAAAAAATCAAAATTTTATATCTCTTCACTTGGCTGCCACTGTCGATACACACGCGTCCAATGTCCAATGCTTGTATTATATGTTTATTGTGCAATTGTGAAATTAAAATACAAAAATTCGATGTATGCCTTACACGACTGTTACATCGATTTTTTTTTGTTCGTTCGCCTCTACAATGCATAATTTTATGAATGTTTCATGGCAAAAAAGGAATTGTTTATTCGTAGATCTTATTGATTTATAATGCCGGTACTTAATAATGGAACGTTTGACTCGAGAACATTTTTCAATAAAAAAAAATACTTTGACTGTAGAAAATAGTAGGTTTAATAAGACAATAAAATAATGAACATTAAGAAATATTACTTATGTAATAACAATAAAATAATGAAAAGAAAATTCAATTTTTCTCAGTTCTTTCGAATGGCTGAACTTATATATAAATATAATTTAATTTCTTTTGTTCACGAGATGGTTGACACTCATAAGAAAAAAAGATTATGCTTTTCTAATTTTTTCATACAATGGGTAAAACATATTGTTTCAATCAATCAAAGAGATCTTTTTAAAAGTCTAAGAATAAAAACACATTTTATTAGAAAAATATTGATTTTTCTAATTTGGTAAAGGATCTATAAGTTTTCTCGAAATAAAAAACACTACTTTAAATTTTTGCTAAAATGAAACGAAACAATCGATGAAATGAAACAGGGTCATTCCGATCCAAACGTTCCCGTTAAATAAAATACATTTTTCATTATTTATAATGAATGATTAATTTTTCAAAATGAAATCGATAGCAGCGTTTCTGCCTATGCTTTACATTGCATTTTGAATATTAATTAATCGCTATAAGCAGATGAAAATTCATTCTTAGCTCGAATGCTATGTCTTTGTACTTTGTATGTCTTTTTATTTTTTTCAAAATTTATGTATGTTTTGTATGTAAATGCAAAGACTAGTATAAAACAAAATTAAAGAAAAAATACGATTTAAAACTTGCTGGATTAAAATAATTTTGCCAGTTTTAAAAACTACTAAAAATATAAATATAGTTTTGCGCTGGTTGAAAACTAACGAGTTCACCTGGTCACAAGATAATGTTGACTAGCCAGAATTTTGAAAGCCAATTCGTTAAAAGTTCCGCGGAAAAAATATTTTCATGTTTATTATAATTAAGGTTATAAGCCTGAATTACAAAAAGGGCTAAAAAATTATGGAATATTTTCTATTCCATAATTTTTAAATAATGTTTCAAAATGTACTAAAGAATAGGCAGTTTTATCATCACCGACCTAAGCTAAATTTCGATACTAAATTATTGCACATTGCACATAAATGTATATACTTATATTATATGTAAGCATATAAAAAAACACATAAATATATTTTCACGGAAAGAAAAGATTTAATTGTAGCATCCGAAGTCATTAGTTGGTTCATATTTGGTTGCAAAAAGCAAAGATTCCAGTTACATTATTTGATGGATAGTGTCCATATCTTTGCTTCTGCAATTCTAACGATTGGATGAGGATCTCACAACCAAAGCTTTGGTCATCGCACCTAAACCTCAACCAGCCATTGACTCTGATTTTTCCGTGTAGTAATTTTATATTCAATATTTTTCAAACCTACAATATATCTTTCATCAAGTACACAAAATCAACTTTCCAATTCAATCTTTTCCCGATGACTCGCCGTAAAGCCGCCGCTTCCCACCAGCTTATTTTCATATTATGAATCGGCAAAGACCCGCGTCAAACGAAGCTCCCCACCAAAATTTTCCAGCGGAAGCCCGCAAGCATCGCGTCGATTTTCCACATCGAAACACTGACCTACAGCCACACGCGCGCTTTACATTATGTTCGGGATCGGCTCTCGACATATATGCATCGAGATATACATCCAGTAGCTGCTACGGAGGAAGAGAAGGAGGAGAAGAGCCGGGGAAAAACGAGAATGAAAAATGCGGCCGGAGAGAGAACGAGAGATGGCAATTATCGGACAGACAATGCGTCGACGCTGACGCCTAGTGTGAACTGTGCAGCACCGGGGGCACATGTGCAGCAGCAGCAGCGGCGGCGGTGGTGTCGTCATTGCGTAACCTTCCAGCCTCATTCAATCGCGCGCGAGTTTCATGAATGTCTGCCAATTAGACGGCCTGGCTCTCTCTCTCTCTCTCTCTCTCTCTCTCTCTCTCTCTCTCTCTGCGCGCGTCGCTTCGCTTACATACCAGCGCTTATATTCTGCAGCTACTTCTTATTCGCCGCTGTTACTTACTGACGTATTCTTCTTTTTTTTTCGCGAGCGAGCTTCCGAGAAACGCCAGACGCGCGCGATTCGAGATTTGGAGGGATAATAACGCGCTCGATTGATTTGTGTAGTGCTGCTGCAGGCAGATTTATATCGAGACCCAGTCTTTTGTGTATCGATTTCGTTCGATGCTCGAGCTTCGAGAGTGTGTAATATAAGTGCGTAGAAGCATTGATTTGGGAAAACGTTAGCTTATGGTAGTTGAATTCAAACTACGATAGAGTATACGAAAAACGAACGAAATCCAGATCTGTTTTTTTTTTCTCAATGTAAAAAAAAAAAGTAACGATATCAATTAACGTCAAACGTCAGACCAAATTAGCTACAGAACGAATGAAGCGAGACGCGCGGCAGCGGCGGCCACAACCAGTACCGAGCCTAACATCCTCGTTATAAACAATTTGATGGCTTCCGGTAGGCGCACACACACACACCATATCCAATTCCACCTTCACCAGGGAAAAAAAAAGAAAAAAAATTAGTCCACCATATAATAAACGAAAACAATACAGGAACTAGGAATTCGCTCAAATCGTCGGTCGAACCGCAATCAGCTTTGAAACAAAAAAGAGACTATGACGCTTTTCCGGGCACATCGTGAAAAACTGCTGTACAAAAGTGTGCACAGTACAGGCGCGTGCATATGTGTGGGCAATGTATACGTGGGAAAAGCGCGTGGAGATGATTAGGCTGCTCGAGCTATGGGTGCAGTGTATGCATCGTGTCCGGTATCCTTATCGCGATTCCAGTATTATATTAGCCATATGCCAGGCGCACGTGGAGAAAACGCGAATGCGACCAATTCTGTCCTCCGAGGATTATGAGCTTTCTGCAATGGGAAACATTGTGTAAAAGAATGCGTTTGATGAAAATTATATGGTACGTGTTGTGTGAAAATTCATAATCTACATGTGATAGATTGTGCAAAAGATCGTACGAGCTTGGATTATTGGTAATCGAGTGCATTTCTATTTCGAGTGTGCGCAACAGGCCAGATAAGCGACTATTACATACATTAGCAAATTCCCCCAATCAATAATAAGTAAATAGGCAGTGAAATGAATACAAAAAACGACTGCTAATGATACCTTTTACAACAATGTGTGTACGCAAGAAGCAAGAAAGTATCAAACCAGCAGCAGCTCATTTACATTAATATCATAGGCTCTGAGCGCGCGCGTGTCGTTATTCTACGCAAATTAAAAGGAATGCATAAAAAGCTCGCTCAATCAAAAGCGCATTATGTTGAAACACAGCCGCAAGCACGACAATTTTCAAGAGATGATAATTTGCCCAGATTATCCTTGGGCAGAATAATTGTTTTTTTTTTGTATTCACTGGTAAAGCGGCGATTAACGGAATTGCGATGATAAACTTGTTGTATGACTACCGTGTGCGCGTTTCTTCTTAAGGGGGTGTCAAAGTCCTATAGTTACCGCTCAAACTGTTTTACCGAACGGATATGAATAATTAGTAATAACTAAATAAATAGGTAAAATTATGCAAATCCCAAATACAGGTGCACTTCGTCTATTAATTATCTATCTTATAGCAAAATTTCAAGTGAATATTTCAACGAGACCTTCAAAATTTTCTGCACCGAAAAAATAAGTATTTGCATCGAAATGAGTGCGTTTTTTCGGTGCAGAAATTTTTAAGGGTAAACTTGAAATATTTACTTGTAACTTTGCCAAGTGATAGATAATTCATAAAAGTAGTGCACCTGTATTTGGGATTTGAATAATTTTAAGTATTTGTTTAGTTATTATTAACTATACATAACCGACCGATAAAACCGTTTCTGCCTTACCAACCGGATATTCAATAATTCGATATAGTTAAATAAATACTTGAAATTATGAATATTTCAAATACCGGTGCAATACCTCTAAGAATTATCTATCATCTGGCAAAGTATGAAGTAAATATTTCAAGTGCACCCTTATAAATTTCCGCACCGAAAAAATGCACTCATTTCGGTGCAAATACTTATTTTTTCGGTGCAGAAATTTTTGAAGGTGTCGTTGAAATATTCACTTGAAATTTTGCTAGAAGATAGATAATTAATAGACGAAGTGCACCTGTATTTGGGATTTGTATAATATTACCTATTTATTTAGTTATTACTAATTATTCATATCCGTTCGGTAAAACAGTTTGAGTGGTAACTGTAGGATTTTGACACCCCCTTAAGCTTACAGTGTAGACTTCTGCTTTCCAAAAGAGTAAATGAAAGAGGGATGCGAAAATATTTAATGTCGGATCGGTATGTGCGTGATTATTTTTCAGGCCTATTCTCAAAACTAGTATACTCATTATTATTTAAATATTTATTATGGTAAAAGCAGTTCAAAGAATACATGTTTTGAAAGACGAATTGAGTATTTCGATTCAAACTTACATTTGTAATAGAACGCAAAAAGGTAGTTTTTAAAGAACGAATGATTGGAAATTAACTTCTCTAATGTATCAATTACAAATTATGTCTATTATAAATAACCATCCAAAAGATGATCGTTTATAATAATGCCGCGTAAATTCGATAACAATTATCGAAAATGTCGCGAAGCAATGAAGTGTATCAGTTCCGAATTATAAGTTTTTCCCCTCGAACACCTTATATCTCGCCACTTTTCCAATGAAATCGCTCATGCGCGCTTTAGTGCCAGCGTTTCCCGAGTCCTTCGACTGGTCAGATGAAAAACCTATCGAACGAAATTTCAATTAAAACTCTCCTTCCTCTTTCCCTTTGTTTATCCTTCCGCTATCGACAAACTAAACGATATACCCCACCCCGCACCAAACTTTACGTTTTTAGCTTTGCCCTACATTATACTTTTTTTCAATGAAAATTTTGTCGCGTTATATTACAATATTGTAAACAGAACTATAATTAGATTACATTATAGGGACGATTAGAAGTCGTAAATCCCGACTTCATCTCGGCATCTCAATCTGAATGAATTAAGCGTTGTCCAATGACGCGCTATAAAAAAGTGGAAAAAGTCGCGAGCTACTTCCGGTTAGCTTTGCATTAATGAAGGACGTAGCGTCTAGGATCGCTTTAACGAAATACGAAAATCTATTCCGATCGAGTATCGATTCAAGAAAACGCAATTAAGCTCCTCACAAATCAGCGGTACCAGAATTCTGCGTAAAAGCCTATAGCATGTAAGTTTACGCACAAACTCGCAGAATCCAGCAAACGGAGTTCTTAACGCACAATTAACAGCCAAAGGCACACGCATACGGATTAACCGCGAGCCAACAGATTCCTCGCGTACCTTAAGAAGATTTCTCTCTCGTTTTGAAATCCGCCGCTTGAAAGACAGAGCGGAAAGACTCAACGACTTTATTTATAATGCCTTTGTCGCTACGGTATTTGTTTGGCGGCGCTCGTATGCGCACTTTTTTTTTTACCGCACCGATGAGGCCAACAGTGATGCTAATTCAATTTAATTGAATTAAACGTCGCGCGCGCTTACGTGTATGCGCGACTCTGATAAAATGTTTGCCTATCGTTCATTATAGCGATATATATCGGTCTTGTATACACATACAGTGGAGTGAGTTTCGAGCGATTAGTTCACCGCCGAGAGAAACTACCGTTTAAAACGCACCTAATTGATACTTGTTGCACGAGGGTAGGTAGTTCCCGCGAGATTTATATGACACTAATGTGAACAGGTAAATTACACAATGTTGGCGATTATCGAGAAGCTACTTAAAAAAAACTACTTATACGAAGTGAACTCCGTGTATCAATTTGTCATATCCATGCTTATGATGAAATCATCGATATTAATATACGAGTATTGAATTTCAGAAAGAGGCTCAATTGCAGCAGATTCTCGGCAGCAGAAGCTAAGATGCAGGCAACGTTACTCATCCGAAAACGATGACAATCAACAGCGATTTTCCAGAAACAAAGGAAGAGAGAGAGAAAGAAGAATGGCATGCGCGTACAATTTCTCGGCCTTTTTTATGGAGAAATGTGGGTCCCGTGTATCAATTAGAATTAAAGCTAAACGCTAGAATCGATGGACGGATAAGCTTCGTACAGAGTGCCTAATCACTTGCGCACTGTACTACTACTCTTACCCGTCGAAGACTTGCAGCGGCTCTGATCGCTCGATGAGATTTGCTACTGAGATTGACCGACGCACAAAGTATTTCGATGTTAGGACTAGAAAAAAGAAAGCTCGCAAGATGATAATTCAATGAAAATTATGGTTTTTATTATCGACAATTCTCTTCATCAATCCTACTTAATTTTAATAGTAAATGTAAACAGAAAATGCATAGACGCATTTTCCAACTTTGCGCAGTCTCGGAGAAACATCAAGTGCCTTCAAAGTGCAGCAGCACCAACAGTTCGTAGATGAGTAAGTTTTCTTGGGTAAATTATACAGGCTTTTCGTCAATACGACTCATGTGACGAATTTCGCGAAATTTTCAACTTTGCTTCAACGAAGTCCAATGCTTCGTTTGTCCGTGTTCTAACAATGTGGAAACTAAATGATGAATTTAAAAAAAAAACAACGAACAATCCAAGCTTCTCGTGTTAACGAGCTACCGAAGACTACAGCAAGTCATTTGGTTAGTCTTCCAATGGGCATATTTCGAATGAGATTTCAAGGCTCTAGGTAAAAAGAGACGCGTCTTAGATAATCCGCTGCACCTCTAATGAAGTCTCCGCAGCTAAGAGAGTCGGCATAAATTTTATAGAGGCAGCTACTACGGCGAGGTATGAAATTACTGTGCTGCCGCTGCCGCTGCACATGTGTCTCCCCTACTTGACCAGTTTTCCGATGAGATGAAAACGAGTCGAGAAATTTGAAGTATGCGTTTGTTTTTTCGATTAGCATCAGCCTAGCTGCGTTACTATACCATTTTACGTGCGAGAACTCGAGGGATAGAGCCAAGTCGCGACTTGTAAGTATCTCGTTATACAGCACAAATTGAATTTCAAGTATTTACATGCAAATACAAGCTTTTCTTTTTTTTTTCTTTTTCAGTAAGCACTTGACGCGGCAGCGTTACAATAAGAGAAATGGCTTAAGCGCGCGGTGACGATGATTTATCGCGCTATCGAAGGAAACTGTATTAAAAGTGAATTTAGGCGCGTGTTGTGGACTGTTTAAGAGGGGCATCGATATGCCGAGACATGTAATTGCAGTAAAAAATACTTGATACCGCCGCTCCGAAGTATAAAAACTAGTGATAAAGGCTCTTTGAAAACGAAACTTATCTCGTGCGCCGCGTGAAAAAAAAAGCTATGCAAATGAGACTTTGAAGTGTCGAAACTGCAGCCTTAAAGCTTAACATAGAATCGCAGAGCTTTGAAAAAAATCCTGATACTCCACGAAGAAGCGTGCACGAAACGATTCGCATAGCGAATGGAACTTTGGTACTTTTATCATTGAAATGCTCACCGCGCCTATATCAATATTGCACAGTTTCAGTAAATGAGAATACGTGGATCTTGTCCATTTTTGTCGTATAGCAATACACTAGAGTAGTCTAATTCGCAATCTTAATCGAGCTTCAATCTCCCGCAACCAAGATACATCCATCCCCCTACGAAAATCTCGCATCCCTAAATCTTTCATTCTCCCATGCCGAGCATATCTCGCGCGAAGCTCAAGCCGCAGACTCGACATTTTCTCCGATTCCATTTTCATGGCAAAACAGACATATTCCCGCGCACTCGCATATATATGTATATGTTATACCTCGCGGAGCTCGCGCATATTTTATCGCTTCGCGCGCGCGTATACGACAGTTCAAGGTAAGTCGGTGCAGGAGTATGTAGGTAAACATATACCTGTTTGGCGTAAGCGCGCGCGCTGCTCTCGAGGCCTCGTATACTAAGCGATTCTCTCTCGTGCAGCTTTAGCTTCTCTCTCTTTCTCTCTCTCTCTCTCTCTCTCGCAAGCTAAGAACTGACGAGGAGACACTCACGGTGTGCGTGGGAAATTCGAGATGGTGTGTGTGACACTTTCTCCGCTGTTTCGAGATGAACGTACGTTTGACAGCCGAGGAGTTGGCGTGGAAAAGCTTGGCTGGCCTAGAGCTTAGTTCCGAGAGATTTTTCGTAAATGAGAAAATTAGGAGGTATCGCGAAGATTTAGACAATAGGACGAGAGAAAGAGAGAGAGAGAGAGAGAGAGAGAGAGAGAGATTTATTGAGCTTTACAGTCGGCAAAACACAATTTAACATTAGATTTACAATAGTGGGTATCAATCACAAGCTTTAGACATCTCATTTGTTACGATTAATATAGTGTTTAAGCATTAGAAGACAGTTGAACCAGTATGTAACCGCTCAAGTCCAATAAATCTCTTAGTCAAGTTGATACGTGCAGAGCGAGCACTATAAATATGAGGAAATTGAATCGCTAGATAAAACAAATAACATTTTTAAGCTTCTCGCAGATCAAGGCAAATCAGTTTTTATTGGTAAGAGTAATTAAAATGTAATCAATTGGCGTGTTTTTTTGTTGTTCTATCTCGGATCCAAGCGCTGCCTTACTGACGCACTGATCCTAATTACTAAAGGAACAGTGCCAGCAAAACGTGTAATTGATGACATCTTTGTAATGGATTATTATCGAATAGCTTATTGAAAAAGCACAGTGAGGCATTCTGAAATAACTGAAGATTAACCATATGCTTAAGCGATTGTTAAAGTTATTTTCATATATAAATATATAAATCATATTTAAATTTCTCACCGCATAAATTGCAATCGAATTAATTTTTTTCTCCAATATAAAACCTGAATATTATATAATACGATTCGATGACTAAATGTAGCCATTTTCATATGAAAATTACCCACGCCCATGTGCAAAGTTTTCATAGATTGACAATCTATATGCTTGGGATTCCAATGTTGCGCTGAACATTAATAAATTATTATCAGTGAAAGTTCCGTTGTGATCGGGTTTCTTTCGTATTTAATGTGAAAAGCACGTGTGTATATGTTGTGCTTAGTCCTGTGTATCTTATTAGATTTCTAAATTACTTGAAAAGGTAAAGACTATTCAAGTTTTCACAAAGCATAAAATAAATGCTATTTTTATAAACTGGTCTAATAGGTCTCTTAATCTAAACTATACCCATATTGATGTATATATTTAAAACTTCATCTACATTTTTATACAAGGATTTAACGACATGTATTTAATCGTTACAATGTTATTTTACAACAATCAATCATTCCGACTGTACGCAATACTAATTTTTAATTTCTCTAATTATAAATGAAAAGCCCCAGATAAAAGTTACTTTAAAGTTGAGTAAGCAGTCACTCTTCCCATCGCTAAAACGAGCTTCTACTACTGAATCCTTCGTCTCCAAATAAACCAATCTCGACCAAAACACGCGCATCTCGAGCAAGCAAAATCTTACTCAGACCCAAGTGCAATTTTGAAAGATTCTAAACACTAAACTCGATTATCCCAAAATCCGATCAAACCAGAAAAAAAAAAATCTACACGTCGGTATTAATCCCGACCGCGACTACTTGCTCCGCACGCACCAAACACGTGCGCGCGCGGGCCGAAAGTAGCGCCGCCCAACGCCTTTCGGTGAAAGAGGCGCGCGTAGAGGATAATGGGACTTTCTGCCGTGCCCACAGTCGATAACTTACCTGAAACGGAAAAAAGCGGAAACTTTCGTCAAAATTTCTTGCCTTCGCCGCGGCTCTTACCGATTGTAGCGAAAATCGATCTTTCGTATACCAGAACACACACGTGCTCCATTTCCCTTTCATTCACGCGCTTAACGGGGGAATTAATAATTGGGGATTACGAGGGCCGCGTGCGTTTTCGGAGATTCCATAATATCGAGCGCGGAGAATTCTATTCTTTTTTTAAACGTCCGAGGACGCGTGCATTTTCGCTTCCCCCCCCGTTCTTCGCGCGCATCTTCATCGTCATCATCATCATCAACATCGCGGTTCGTATGTCAAGTGGAATAACGAGTGTATAGATGCGACAAAAAATAGGGAAAAAGAGAGAAGGCCGTTCGAAAAAAAAAACGAAAGCTGTCTGGGCAGAGACAGAGAGTGAGAGAGAGAGCGAGAGAAAAGGCGAAAAAGCGCGGTTGGACGCTGAAAGAGGCGACGAAAACGTCTATATTTACAAATGTTTCAGTCGATGTGTGGTGTGCGCTCCGCTCTCTCTCTCTCTCTCTCTCTCTCTCTCTCTGTCTCTCGTGACGTCAGCCGGAACAGCGACGTTCGAATCGTTCGTCTATACGTATATATTCGTGTGTGTATAAGGTCTATATATATACATGTGTGTCTGCGTGTGTGAGCGCGAGTTGGGTATGCCGCGCGGGGTATAGGCCGTTTTATTTTTGTTCTTTGAACGAACGCAATGCGGAACGTCACTGCGCGAGAGGAGAAGCGTCACGAGTCGAGCGGCGCGTTCACTTATTAATGAATCTCAGCTATTGTTAATAGAGGCTAAAAGACTTGTTTGGCTTTCGATCTCAGTGCTATACGGTATGTATGTATACATAAATGTGCTAGAGCTTTTTCGGCTCGGCCGCGGAATGCAATGATTCATCGATCTTTTTCTATGCAGACTCTCGAATTATTTTCGATGCTGATGGTTTGCGTTGCTTATTAGCCGTTTTCGTTAGTGCATTCTAAAGATTGCTATTGGGAGATGAAGGAGTATCGTGGGCTTGCAGATTTTTCAATTTTGGATTTGATTTTCTTTTTCGGATGGTGGGTGGGTGGATTGGATTTTGCTGAAACTGTCTTATTGAAAGTGGCGAAACACGTTGTTTCAGCTTTTTTTGGGATTATGCCTCGGTACTCGTAATAAAAGCGCAGGGTAAAGTAATGATACTTTACTGCTCTACTCATGATTGTAATTTTGCTATTACTTATTTTAAAAGATATTTTTAAACGTAAATAATATAAGATAAAAAGCTGATTAATTAAAAATAATGTAAAAACTTTTTTCGAAAACACTTATTATAATATTATAAGTGTTTTCCCAAATTATTTGTAATATACATTTTTGCCATTAATGTTAATTCAATGTTAATGTTAATAATAATCAATTGTAATTTTCATCGCATAAATAATTGTATATCACTAAATTCATTTTTACAACTTTCACCTAGTAACATCATCAGTAATAAAGTTATGAGCAACAGTAATAAAAAACCAGCAAAGTATCTCTCGCATTTTCTTGAAAATTCAAGATCCATATCTCTGACGTCCTTATGAATGTAAATCTTATACATTGCTTATTTAGTCATCGATATTTCAGTTAAAATTCGATTTCGTAATTTCTTAAATAACAGCGCTTTTAAAAGAAAATTGTATAATTGTCGTTCGGTTAAAATTAGCTTCGAAAAGCGACAAGATTTGAGTGTAAATTCGAGAAATCCGTTCTAGATTTTCAATGATTTTTTCTGAGACAATAAATGCGGTTAAATATATCTACCCTATATCAAATCGAAATGCTCAAGATTTTTTAAAATTAAAAATAGTTATCATTCAACATCAATGACACTCAAAGCGATGGTACAGAAACCAAAGAATATTCAAATCTCCACCGAAACCTACTCCCAGATTATCCTCATTACTAAACGTCGCTAAAGCCAAGTTTCTATTTAGTCACATGTTCAAAAAGCACGAAGCGAACTCCTCCACTCGATCTCTCTCGTGAAACGCTCAAGACGAAATATCCCTCCAAACATGCATCATCTAACCCAGACGAAAATCCACACCACACCGAATAAAGGAAAAAAACGTGCAACAAAAAAAATCTGATAGCGTTGAACCGCATGGAATCTTTAACGCGGGTCCATACAAGATTGACAGAGCAACAACAAAAAAAAGAGTAATAAGAATAAAGAAGCGAAGCAAATTCGGACTGCGTTCGATAATACGGTTATCGCCCCGACTCACCAACATCCATACATATACGATATTCCTTCTCGCCGCGTGCGTATATACCTATATACACGAGCATCGTACCGCTGCGTGGACTTGTAAACTTTGAGCGGCGAGCCGATAAGGATAAGGACGGCCGAAGAGAATCGCATGCAGCCGCACGGCCGATAAATTCGCCCCCGAACTGGCGAATTAAAGTGTGCGCTGTTGTTTTGCATGTGTATGTGTGTGCAGAGTAAAGGGCGAAGCTCGATGGCCTCGTTGCCACGCGCTAACGTTTCTCTCCATTATATGCATGCAGCATTTTATGCGAGAAGCCGATGTGGCAATCCTGAACTCTTTTTTTTTGCAAAATTCTTGCGCAGCCACTTTATGCGTGACTACAACTGCTTTTGTTTTTGATTCAAATTCAAATTACTTACGAGTAAACGGTCAAAATGAATTTTTGTAGAAAACCGATGGTATCCACGTACAAGTTCAAATTTATAGAGTCCATTTCGTTCGTTAAACCTCACGAGTTCGTGCTCCATCGTTTCTCAACACGAATTTACAATGACAATTTCCATTTGGACGTCATTGTGTATACCAAATAGCGCTATATACTTGCGTAAAAAGTTCACAAAAGCGTTTATGTAGTGCATATATACTGCCTATATGCCTGCTTGTGTGTGTTCTAAATTTTGCACCGGCTATAATCTAAATGGGGTACACTCGTGCTGTCCGCGTTCGTTCTATTTCCGCAGCAACTTTTAAGCCAGTATACATATGTATACCACGAATATATTGCGCTTTTACACGTGTCATACCACAATACCAAAGTAATTTCTTTTATGATAAACTCATCAACTGCTATGGCAAAACATAGACTACAGCAGTTTGTTTACACAGCAGACCTACTTATCTAAAACAAGCATAATAGTGAAACTGTCTCGACAGACTAAAATAAATGAATTTTCTTTTATGCTCTTTCAAAAGATTAAATGCTGTCAGTGATCCTCGAAAGCAAAAAAATCCCCCTTTCGAGTGTTTCCTCGTGTTCGTTGAGTGACACTTCCTCCGCAACAAAAATACTGTCAGTATATAACGATTCAGCGTCAAAACAGCATATGCAAATAGCTCCGATTGACCAGAGCTAAAAACCATTTGCCAAGTCATCAAACGACAAACATTTAACCTACAAAGTCTTCATAAGCAAACGTAGGCCCCACATAGTCAGTCTGCATAGCGAATATATATACATAGGCAATGATTCGGCGTGCATATATAGGAATAAAAGAGCCGCGTGTCCGAGAGGGGCCTATAAATATATACGAACGCATGCATGGCTGGCTGCTCTCCTAGAAGCGGAAGTACGCGCATGTATACGGAGCTTGCGAGAGAGAAAGACTCGGGCGCGCGGGGTCTATAGATAACTGCCGTAAGCGCGCGAGAGAGGCTTTGAACGGCCGCGTGAGTCGATGTGAAATTTATGTGTGTGCGGTTGCTTGGATATTTCGCGGGGCGCACAAATCGAGTCGTTGGGACCTATTGCGACGCTTTCGTCGAGGATGGAATTTTCGATAGATTCGATCCGCGATACATCCTCTAATTGTTAATGGTGATTGAGCTTGAAGTAGGAAAGCTTCTGCAGTTTTACGCGTTCAACAATATTTGTGCATAAATTGGTAAACTGGAATTCGGGACTTTACAGTTTGGAAATAATTTATTTTATTTTCCTTTGTGACATTATCTCGTTGATTTTAAATTAGTATCTAATA
Source organism: Megastigmus dorsalis (assembly GCA_900490025.1). Lineage (NCBI taxonomy): Eukaryota > Metazoa > Arthropoda > Insecta > Hymenoptera > Megastigmidae > Megastigmus > Megastigmus dorsalis. Next base: position 15,498 of record UELU01138486.1, on the reverse strand, counting down.
TCTAATAATGTTCACATGCGCGTTGATATGGACATTTCAATATTAATAAACAGGAGAGATAAAAATTCAATTATACAGACGATGAAATCTAGGCGGAAAATAACTCAATTTAAATTGGATTCGTATTCCGGTTAGAGAGATTAAGTTTTAATCGATAAATTCTAGAACTCCAGCTAAGCTAATATTACTAATACGAAATTAATACGGAGATTTCGAGCTCATACGAACTTGGCCTAGTCCGCATAAACTTAACCGAGTACTAACACGTGCCAAATAAAATTTTGTCCTTTCTTTTCGACGACATTTTTATCTTTCTTTTTTTCCTGATTTAGTTCCTTTTACTCAAACAAATATTTCAATAATAACTTATAGGAAATCTAGCCACTATAGATCAAACAAGAATTATCGTTCATCCGAATTCAACGTTCGAACCGATAATGAAGAGCATAATGTACACACGTGCATATTCACAAAATCAATTCCACATATCGAACAAGTGCAGACACACGAAAATTGCCGATCGTCTCCACGACACCGGACGATCGCACTTTGTCCAAACAGAACGGCCATCTTCGTTGCCACAGGGGGCGCAATTTCGTTCGATGCGTCGTTGAGCCCGCAAGGCGCGCACACACCCTCTTCTTCTCGTCTCTTCCGCTCTTCCGCCGATCTCGCCGTTACCCCCCATTTCCCTTTCGACACACCACACGGAACCAAGAAAAATTACCCGTAGTCGCAGAAAACGAAGGCAAAGGAAAATTAAGAAGTTTATAAGAGTATAGACGCGCGTAAATTTAAGGATGTCGAAGAAATCACCGAAATTCGAGGCCCTCGTGGTGAACGCGATCAGGCGTTTACAGGCGGCCCAAGGATCCACAGCCAATGAGATCGCCAATTTCCTCAATCAGGAGTACGACGTGAGCGGTCCCGACCTCAAGCGACAGATTCAGCTTACCATCAGACGGGGTGTCAATTATGGCATCCTCCAAAAGTCCAAAAGGTGAAACGAGCCTTTATTATCGCGATGCTTACGTGAAAATATTCATGTTGTTTCGAGGACGAGTTGTAAAAATTATTCTGCGTCTAACGGATTTATTTGTCGTGCTTATTTCGTAGTGAAAACGTCGAATTTGACTATTTTTTCATTGGTGTTGTGCTGAGAAGTTATTCCATTGATTTAAAACATCGATTTAATTAATAATTAGCAATTAGTAATTTGTCAATAATAATCTATAAAGCTCCAACCTAATTTTAATATAATTCAATGAATAAATCGGAGTGACTTTATATTTATATATATAGCTTATAGGAATTTACAATGTATTGTTTTAATATTTTAATCAAGTAACTTCACCGAGAATTAAATTGCATAGCTTATTTCTGTCTAAAATCATTAATACATTGATAATTTTTCAAATATTTCATCATGCAATAAGCCCACCGTGTATATATATCTTTAGTTTATAATCAACCATCTTATCAGGTTAAAATTGATAAATCAACATATATTTGTATAAAAGTTTGTTTCGATAAATTAACGATTGCTCCATTTAATCCAATTCATCGTTCAAATCTTCAATCTCATCCTCGCAACAAAGTGTAAAATTCTCTTACCATAATAAATACAAATATTCTTATCCACCTCCCCTATCTCGCATCGGCACCTTATAAACGTCGACTAATATCCATTCCCAGGGGCTACGTAACCTGTGAGCGCAACATTCCCGACAGTTTGGATCCCCTGGACGGCTGCTTGGACTGCAAGTTGAAGATGACGGTGGCAAAGCGTGGCAGATCGAGCAAACGATCAAAAGTATCGAGTCGTCGTAAACATAAGAGCCGCAGCCGGAAGTCAAAGTCCAAACGTGCCCACAAGAGGGGACGATCGTCCCGCAAGAGAAAGTCCAAAACGAGAAGGTCGTCCGGAATGAGGTCCTCCGGAATGAGGTCGTCCAGAATGAGAAGGTCGTCCAAAATGAGAAGGACGTCCAGAATGAGAAGAAGACAGGGGGCGAAAAAACTTATCCTTGTAAAAAAGTGAGCGATGCTTGAAAGAAAAAAATTAGCTCAGGATAAAGTTACAAAAATGAAATGTCTGATTATTTGAATCGATCAGTAGGTTGAAGAGGAATATCCGAAGGAAGAAGGAATCCGAACCAAGCCCACAGGCAAGTCGAACCAACAACCCCGTTCCAATCAGAGAAAGATCGGCATCTCGGAGTCCACATCGCGACGAGGAGCATCAAGAGGCATGATCTCGGCCAAGTTCCACACTAGCAAGTCCAAATTCAACTCTCCGCATTATTATCACCAGACGTAGGCGCATCGCGAACAAGACTCTTCTCGACGAGAACCTCATGACGCATCGATGACCTCAACTCATTCATTTTTTTATTTAAGATTTTTTATTTGAGAGTCTTTATTTTTTGGTCCCATTTAATAGTTTTCTACAAATGCCTATAACGGCATCGTCTTTTTGATACTTGTACCAAAGGCTTTTCTTTTTCATAGAATAAAATCGTCCAGTATTGTATTATCTGAACATTTTTGCATTTGAGATTCTCTATATTGGGGTGTATTTTGGCAGTTTGATGTTTTAGTGTCTGAGATGAGTTGCAAAGGATGGTATATATGCAGAACGCGTATTCCGAGGCCACATGTATCCAATGTAAACTAGACGCACACTATGTAGCCACACGGACCAAATGTTCGTTTAGGAATCTTTAAGAACGGTCAAGAATATATAGGAATAAAAGAGCCGCGTGTCCGAGAGGGTCCTATAAATATATAAGAGCGTATGCATGGCTGGCTGCTCTCCTAGAAGCGGAAGTACGCGCATGTATACGGAGCTTGCGAGAGCGAAAGACTCGGGCGCGCGGGGTCTATAGATAACTGCCGTAAGCGCGCGAGAGACGCTTTGGACGGCCGCGTGAGTCGATGTGAAATTTATGTGTGTGCGGCTGCTTGGATATTTCGTGGGGCGCACCAATGGAGTCGAAGTATGTTGTGCCTTCGGCTGATTGCATGAGTTGTTTGGAGCTATTATAACGCTTTCGTTGAGGTTGGAATTTTCGAGAGATTCAATCCTCGATGTGTCTTCTAATAGTTAATGGTACTTGATTGGCAAGCTTCTGCAGCTTTACGAGTTTAACCATATTTATGCATAAATTGGTAAACTGAAATTCGGGGTTTTACAGTTTGGAAATAATTTATTTTATTTACTTTTGTGAAATTATCACGTAGATTTTATATTAGTATCTAATAATGAGCACGTGCGCGTTGATGTGGACATTTCAATATTAATAATCAGGAGAGATAAAAATTCGATTATAACGACGATGAAATCTAAACGGAAAATTACTCAATTTAAATTGTATTCGTATTCCGGTTAGAGAGAGATTAAGCTTTAATCGATAAATTCTATAATTCCAGCTAAGTTAATATTACTAATACAAAATTATAACGGAAATTTCGAACTCACACGAACTTTGCCTAGTTCGTATAAACTTAACCGAGTACTAACATTTGTATCTTCATTTTTTACCTGATTTAGTTCCCTTTACTCAAACAAATATTTCAATCATAACCTATAGGAAATTTAGCAACTATAGATCAAACAAGTATTACCGCGTTCATCCCAATTCAAATTGCGAACCGTCAATGAAGTGCATATATTCCCAAAATCTATTCCACAAATCGTACAACTGCAGACACACGAAAATTGCCGATCGTCTCCACGACACCACACGATCGCCTTTTGTCCAAACAGGACGACCATCTTCGTTGATGCAAGGTGCGCATCCACCCTCTTTTTCTCATCTCTTCCTTTCGACACACCACTGCACAGCACAAAGAAAAATCACCCGTGGTCGCAGAGGGTGTAGGCGGATGAAAATTACAAAGTATATAGGAGTATAGCCACGGGTAAGTTAAGGATGAGGAAGCCACCGAAATTCGAGGCCCTCGTGGTGAACGTGATCAGGCGTTTAAAGACGGACCAAGGATCCACAGTCTATGAGATCGCCAGTTTCCTAAATCAGAAGAACGACTTGATCGGCCCCGACCTCAAGCGACTGATTCAGCTCACCATCAGACGGGGTGGCAATTATGGCATACTCCAAAAGTCCAAAAGGTGAAACGAGCCTTTATTATCGCGATACTTATTTACGTGAAAATATTCAGCGTTGTTTCTAGGACGAGTTGTAAAAATTGTTCTGCGTCTACCGGATTTATTTGTCGTGCTTATTTCGTAGTGAAAGCATCGAACTTGACTATTTTTCATTAATATTGTACTGACAAGTTATTCCATTGATTTAAAACATCGATTTAACTAGTAATTAACAATTAGTAATTTGTGAATAATAACCTATAAATTTCCAACCTAATTTTAGTTAAATTCAATCAAAACATCGGAGTTTATATTTAGCTTATAGGAATTTACAAAGTATTGTTGTAATATTTTAATTAAGTAAAATTACCGAGAATTAAATTGCATAGCTTATTTCTGTCTACTTAAGAGTAAACAAACAAAACCGAACAAAGTTATTGAACAAGAGTAAAATCATTAATACATTGATAATTTTTTAAATATTTCATCATGCAACAAAACCTGCGTATATTTATATATCTTTTTAGTTTATAATCAGCCATTTTATCAGGTTAAAATTGATAAATCAGCATAGATTTGCATAAAAGTTTGTTTCGATAAATTAACGATTGCTCCATTTAATCCAATTCATCGTTCTAATCTTCCACCTCATCCTCGCAACAAAGTGTCAAATTCTCTTACCACAGTAAATACAAATCTCCTTATCCACCTCCCCTATCTCGCATCGACACCCTCTAAACGTCGACTAATATCGATTCCCAGGAGCTTCATAACCTGCGAGTGCAACAATCCCGAGAGTGTGGATACCCTGGACTGCGTGTATTGCATAGAATGCAAGCGCATGGCGACGGCGTCGCGTCGTGGCAGTAAACGTAAGAGTCGCATCCGGAAGTTAAAGTCCATGAAGCGAACCAAACGTCGGAGTAGGTCTGCGTCAAGTCGCCGAGAAGGAGAAGAAGGCAGGGGGCGAGAAAAGTTATCCTAGTGAAAAAGTGAGCGATGCTCATTGTTTGAATAGCATAAAATGGGTGATAAAAGGGAGGAGGCCAAAGGCGAAACCGGTGTTCTCACCTCGATTGATACTATCGTTGAAAGAAAAACATTAGTTCAGGATAAAGCTACAGAAATGTCTGGTTATTTGAATCGATCGGCAGGTTGAGGAAGAAATTCCGAAGGAAGTAGGAATCCAATCTAAGCCCACAGGCAAGTCGAAACAGCAATGCCAGTCCAATCGCGACGAGGCGCACCAAAAGGTGTGATCTCGGCCAAGTTCCACCCTAGCAAGGCCAAATTCTACTCACCGCGTTATTATCACCAGTCATATAGACGCGTCGCGGACAAGATTCTTCTCGGTGAGAACAGCGCGGATCACCAGTGTATCCCCCGTTCTCTGTTCAATCTCACGATGCATCATTGACTTTAACTCATTTATTTTTTTATTTAAGACTTTTTATTTGAGAGTCCATATTTTTTTGGTCCCATTTAATAGGTTTCTTTAAATGCCTATAATGACATCATCGTCTTAAAACTCGTACCAAAGGCTTTCTTTTTTCATGGAAAAAAATCGGCCAGTATTGTATTATCTGAACATTTTTGCATTTGAGATTCTCTATATTGGGGTGTATTTTGGCAGTTTGTTTTAGAGTGTCTAAGAGAGAGATGAGAGATGCGCTGCAAAGGTACATGGTATGCATACAGATTACGTATTTCGATGTCACATATATCCGGTCCAAACTAGATGCACAATCTGTAGCCACACGATCCAACTGTTCGTTTAGGAATCATTATGAACGGTCAAGAAGTTTGCGAGAATGTGGCTTAGCAGGTCAGTGTATAGTATATTGGACGACAAACGCTAGTCTTATACATGCATTTAATATAGTTTAAAATTTCACGTGAAAATTCGCTGCTTACAAATATCGATGCTTTACTTTTTGGCCCTGATCGTAAGATTGTTCCGATCGTTTAAGATACTAACCATTCAAGAAAATATTAATGACTGAGCAGAAGCTATTGATTATATCGGTATCAATAACAAGAGGATAACTTCTGAGTCGATTTGTTCTATGATGATTAATGGCCTTTTCATGCCGCACTTCAGAGGTCGTTGTTATTCAAACGATAAAATTGAATTTTATTTTAATCGGAATTCAGTGATTCGCAAGCACATTTAGTAATTTAACATTAAAAAGTCACCTATCATAGCTATAATAACTAAATAAAACACCGTGAATTGCAGAAACGAAGTATTCCATACAAGATATGAAATTTGTGCTCAATCAATTTGCATTTGACAAAAATTTTAAAACTATAATCGGAAACATTTCGAAACCACCTAATAAAACTACCGCTAATGTAATTGACTCCATAAAATTCAAAATGAAAACCTATACAAGCGAAGTAATAAACCCTATACCTTGCGCTCTCGCAGAAAGCACGATAACCCTAGCCGTCGCACGCAGAAAAAGAAATCCATACACCAATAAAATACGTCCTTCCTGACACCGACGCTGCAGACGCGCGCACGAATTGGCGCCCAACCGAGATATGGCCTAATCTGCGTATCTCTCTCTCGCGCGCGCGTAAACGTGGCCTTCCGACCAATCGCAATATTCATACGGATTTTTAAGCGCTGCCGCCGCTGTGCAGCCTCTTTGACGAAAGTCCTTCTTACACACACACGTACACACCTACTAAGCTCGGCAAGAGGTCAGAACAAAAAACCAAGAGCAGAGATAAAGCAAGCGCGCGGGGGCACGAGAAAAAAAGTACGAAGAAGAAGAAAGAAAGAAAAGACAAGTCGAGAGACGGGCGACGATGAAAAACAAGGAGCTGCAGAGTCCGTAGGTCGACACGGCGACGATGACGACGGAGCAGGCAAGTTAATCCGGCCCTGGCTTCATCTCTTTCTCTCTTTCTCTCTCTCTCTCTCTCTCTCTCTCTTTCTCGCAGTCGCGAGCGCACAGCAGCAGAAGCAGTGGTAGAGTGTGTGTCCGGCCTTGCCGGCTAATGATAGTCTCGCTAATGATGCGTTCTCCTCGCTCGCTCGTTCGCACATACGCGTACACATATATACACACATGCTGTGTGCTCTATGCTTGCCTTCCATGCTCTCTCTCTGTCTCTCTTTCTCTCTCCGTCCACGACATGAACCACGTGACGCGAAAGATCTGTGTATAGCTAAGGCTACAGAGCTCGTGTGTCGAGAGCCGTATGTTTTTCGTGTCTATACGCGCGGAAAACGCGCGCACTCTTAGGCCGCAGACTTCTAACCGCTTTTTCTCCTGCCATAGGTGGCTTTTTTCTTACGGTATTGGTTTTTTTGCGAGGCGGCGCTTTGCGAAAGTCTTACTGAGGAAAAATCGATATTTAGCGCTTGGTCGGGGTCTGTAGACTCTTATAGATGTACGGCTGATTTCTTAAGATTATTTTTGCGCGCGGAGAGATAGTGAACTTTGTACGGATTGGCGATGACTAAATTTTTAGCCGGCGGCTATAATTCGATTCCACCTGCCTGCTTTGTATATTTGGTATATTTTTGTAAGCGAGTTATATGAGTGTGCGATGGACTTTGATCGAACGGAATATTACGCTTTAATTTTCTCTCAAATGTTCTTGAATAGAGCTTTAATAAATAGCTCCCAGTTTATTTATTATCGTTTTTATAGTGTAAGTAGGCGAAGTACATTAATCTGAAACGTTTTAATTTTCTATTTCAATAAAATAATATTTTGTATAAATTAGCTTCGTACTTGACCTTAGAAGCCATAAAAATATTAAAAGTATTTAACTTCCTTCGAGTTGTCATCTATTAATAAGAAAAAGAATTTTTAAATGAATGGTTCACCATATAACTCATTTCTATCCAAACGAGTATTTTAATTCTTATCATTTTCTGTGGATCCGACTTGTATCGATAGATAAAAATAATATAATTATTTGAATAATTAAAATAATTAATTTAATTAAGTAATTTTTCAGCTATTTCATTTTGCATAAGTAATATCGAACTACCTAATTAACTTCCTATAAATGTGTATTAAATATACAAATTAATGTCTTTAATAATTCAAACATATTATCTCTCCACGTTATAATCTCGCTTATTATAATAATAATTGATCGCATTAAGGATTTCCAAAATGTAAGCAGACACTTTTTATACCCTCTAACCTAAAAATAGCATATAATAATAAACCTCGTGCTATATATTATTCGACACTGGTGGGTAAATTGATTTTTAGCGCATGCGACTTCTCTCTCGCTTCACTCGGTCAAAAAAATTCCCATGCACTCGAAATGTATGACTTCAAAGTACACATCCTTCAAACACAAAGACAAAACTATTAAAGAAGAAAGTGCATAGAAACAATAAAATCTTAATGACAACTTCAAAAGCGGCTAAAACCAAGCACTAGCACACGCAAAATGTGAAAGTTCGACGACAAAGTTCCTTTGAAAATGCAAGCGGAAAATAGGCAAAACAAAAAAAAAAGAGTAACAGACAGATTTACGATTATAGACCTCCCTTGCAATATTCTTCAAAACTTCCTCGGTTGCCCAGTCGAAGAAAAATTAAAGGCAGACCGACATCACGATCCATCTCTCTCCAACCGCGCGTCCGTCACACGAGAGCCACAATCTCATCACACAGGGAGCTGCACACGTGCGACAGACGAAGGATGAAAAAGCCGATGGAATAACAGGCGTCGGTGTATATATAGTACAACACACGTCACGGGGTGGCTCGATCTAGGATTTCAGACAAATTGAATTCCTTGCGGTCGCGAGCACTGCACACACGCGCTTTTCCTCCCGCTGCCGCAGCGACGTCTTCGGTTACTTCTACATATATATATATATATATATATGTATAGACTCTCGGTTTTCGTGGACATGTCTGTCGCCCCGAGTTTCTCGTCATTAAGTCTCTGTCGCCGCTCCAGACCATGGGATCTTGGGAACCGCTAATGCCTCCTCGGAAGAATGTTTGCGCGGATAATTGTAGGCAGAGCCACCCGCGCGCGCACAGAGGGGTCTCTCTCTCTATTTCTCGCTATTTACATGTCGGCCAGAGCTTTCGAGAAAATGGTGGCTTTAATGATTTAAAAACTTTTTCGAACAGAGATATTCGCGATGTAGAAACGCAAATATTCGCGAATTCAGCAAAAAAAAAAAAAATCATCGTCAAAAGTGATGTAATTAGGTTGAGCTATCGTCAAGAGCGCGCATTATAAATTATGTTTAAACAAACAAAAGCAAACATTTGTTTAGCATAACTTATAACCGCGATGCTTAAGGTGGTACGATTGCGCCTTTTCTTTCATCACACGACATTATTCACACCTCATTTTTAAATAACATAATTCATAAATATTCTTTTCGCTGGGTTGTCGGCAGCAATATATCAGCAATAAGATGTAAGTATACGCAGTTCTCTTATACATATAGTCAAAGTAAAGGCACTTTTACTAACGTTTAAATTATCTTAACGCCGCTAGAGCATACGGAATATATACCGAAGTAATACTAAAAATACATAATACAGAGGACCGCGGAGTAATATATCACTTGTGTTGACGCGATGACTTCGTAACGCGCTCTAAGAGTGTTATAGTTTCACTAATTATATTTTGAATTTTTGGAGAAGCTTGACTTTTTTCCCCTCGGATAAAAGTGTTGGTTGCGCCAGAGTCGTCGAAAATAACTGTATCCATATTTCTATAAATAAGTTTTTTTTTTCTCTTCGATCTATATACGAATGTACCAAAGAAGAAGAACTTGGCCGATGAAGTAATATCAAAGCGTGCCTTGAGTTAAAATGGATACTTTAAAGTATGTTTACCAATATTTCTGCAGTACCGTGACTTTTGTCGACAAAACCACAATTTTTAATCCCGTATTGGATGTGAGTCGAGTTTTGCTCCACAATAAGCTTGCGCTCCTAATACTATCACGACACCTACTTCATCCAAGCATACCACACATCCTTCCCTCCTGCATCGTCAACAATAATCACACACACACACACACACACACACACATACACGCGCGCGCATACATATAGAGACGCAGCAAAAATCTGGCTACGGTCCAGAATCTACGCGCGAAAAAGCCAAGCGCAGGGGCACGGGACCGCACGACTCGTGGTTAATGCGCTCTCGTCTTCCTCCTCCTCCTCCTCGTGACTCCTCTTTTCCCGAAAGCACGACGCACCAACGGCTTTGACTTGCGCAACTCGCGATGCCGATCGCCGTAATAATCGTAGGGGGGAAAAGAGCTGCCGCCGAGGCTTGCCAAAACGAACGCATGAATGAAGGAATTCGCCAGAGGAAGTGTGTGCGCGTGCTGCTGCTGCTGCGAGAGTTTTCGCGTGACCGCAACGACTGTCTGTCTGTCTGTCTGTGTATGTGAGAGAGAGAGAGAGAGAGGGGCTTCCTTGACTTATTTGGACTGAGGAGATTCTCCGACTGCTGCTGCTGCTGTTGCTCGCGGAAAAGTTTCGTTGTGCTTTTTTTTTTGTGGTATGCGATGTATCGATGCGGCTTAGTATAGACACTTGATTGAGCGTTATTGCTTATGATTATAGATTAGGTTGGAGCGGATGGATTCGAATGGACTTTTAATTTCACACTGTAAAAGCCGAAAAGTTTTTGGAAGATAAACGTTATAGATTTATGACATGTATCGATGCTGAAGACGATATTGCAGCGAAGTAGACCTTGAAATCGTTAAAACTGCCGTTTCAACGAGCATTGCGAACTTTTTAAACTTCAAGTCGAATATGTGCCCTCATAATTCTACGCTATAGTTGTGATTATATTTTCGTTTGAACTGTAATACTCTTTATCCTTCCTTCACAGCAATTTTTCAGCATCAAATTGGAATGGCAGCAAAAAAAAAGTATACAGGGAGCCTCGTCATTAATTTTTATCCCAGCAACAACTATCCTCCTCGAAGTCTGAGGACTTGGCATTTGAAATCGCCATTTTTTAAAATGGAATTTGTGCCGCGTCAGAGCAACAACTTCAATCCGTTCTCCGCTGACACGGTTACTATCCACTTCACGGACGCGCGGAGTAAGGAAAAAAAAGGAGAATGAATGTATACAAGGTATCGCAGTCGACAAGAAGTTCGTTGAACGAGCAAACTCGTCATGCTAATACAATTGAAGATTAGTGTCGTGCAAGTTAGAATGAATATTCCACCGCCAAGCATTTCACACACACACACACATATATATATATATATATATATACATATTTCATCGATTGCAAAATCAATGGTAAAATTAGTTGCCACAAAAATAAACGAATCTTTTTCACGCTATACCTGCTAGTGTAAAAAGGGCGCATTTACCAATAGCGAGAAAGCTCGCAGAAACTGCGGCGCACCACCAAAAGAGCAGAGACAATTACAAGATAAGCCGCGCGCGCGCACGACACTCGCAATAAAGCCGCAGAGAACAAAAGTAGCGAGGGTCGTCGCGCCCGCTTGTTCTTCTTCATCTTTTTCCTTTTTTTTTCTTCCATCCCTCGTGTGAGTTATACGTGGTGTGTATACATGTGTAGAGAGAGAGAGAATCGGGCAGAACCTTTGCAGCCAACCTTGTCGCAAGAGCTGCTGCTGCTGCTGTGGAAGCCATATTTTTCGAGTCAGGCTTCGCGTCGTCGCAGTGCTCGCCCATGTACGTGTGTGTGTGTGTGTGTGTGCGTGTGTGTGGCTACCTACACACAGGAGCCCTTCAATTACATTAAGTCACGCCCTATGCTACGAGTACAATGGCTTTTAGGTGGCAACGGCCCCCCCGAGAATCTCAAACGAGAATCGCTCGTGTTCATCGAGGTTGGATATGATACTTTGCGATAAGTGTTTTTTTTTCTGTTGATGGTGTAAGTTATTCCGGTTTGCTTGATGTTTCATGCTCTGATTGTTATGGGTATTTTTCCTCGTATAGATTTTGTTTCGTTTAAAAAAAAAATAATTGGAAACATAATCAAAATAATAGCGTAACCTATTGACAAGAAAGCATATATAATTCGCATGCAACAAAATATCGTCCAGCTTGATTGTGATACTATACTTCACATTTTTTTCAAGACTTTAGATAAACGGAAATGTTTTCTGACATTGTTCCGTTTTCTCTCTTATCGTAATCCTCTTCTTATCGTTTCCTTTATTAAGTAATCATGATTTATTTAACTCTGTTATATCAATTCTGTTGACTGAAGCGTTCGCTTAAAAACTTTGCGAAACAGATGTATACGAAATTTCGGAACTCTATTTCGACCGATGTTAATCACGCGAAAAAACGAAAGAATGCTCGTGCAGAAGGTTGACTATATACTTTTAAATTTGCCTGTGGCCTCACTTTCACTTAAATAAATATTCAGAATAATCTTGTAAATACAATTTTTAGACACTCGATGGATAACGAATGGATATTCAGTACGTACATATAAGATTATCTAGTAAATTACATATATCTACAATACGCTTCAATGCCATTCCAATTAAGAGTGTAATCCAGAATTGGACCGATTGCATCATAAGAGATAGAAATAGAACATACTGATGTAATTTATTAACAGATTAGGAGTCAAAATTCAAAAGTGGTTATATATCCGCACAAAAATTTTTAATTTAACTTAATTTTTGTGATAAAGAAGAAAATATAAATACAACATTCAATAGGATGGCCATTTTAGTGCTTTATCCTCCCGTCATTTTCCCCAAAATCAAATTTCGTCCGCTGCATTGCGCAAAAAGTATCTCTTCGTTATCAACGGCCGATGAATTCACGAATCCCCATCGCGAAACTATCAGCAAACTGGGAACTGCGCTCAATAACAAATATACACATATATATCAGCATGAAGTGAAAAAGCAAGAGACTAAGAGAGATAGATAGATACGCTTATTTGTAAGTCATTTACAAAAATAACTTCATACAATTGCTTTTTCTTTTCTTGACACTTCTTCATATGTACATTATTTAAATCAGTCTCATTGGACTCAGTCTAGGTATGATATCACAGGCGTGCTTAATCAATTAGTATAAATATAAAAACAAAAATAAAAAGTAAAACGTAAAAAGTAAAAAGTAAAAAATAAAAAATAAAAATAAAAATAAAAATACAAATACAAATAATCAGTCTTAAAATATTGCACAATCCTATATGTAGTATCACAGCGCGTCTTATATTAAAATACAAATAAACATAATTTCCAGAAACAGTCTATACCTATCAGTCATGAATTAAAAAAATAAAATTTATACAATACAAGTCACATTTACTCATCTCATTCATACACACTCTCATACCAATAAATACACTCACACTTTAAAAACGATGTATAGGGGACGAAACAAAATAAGTTAACATAAAGAAAACCCATCTGATTGTCCCCTGCGTGGGTGTAAGTCAGAAAATATGATTATGCAGTTTATGGTGGATTACTTTTCGTTTATATATCAAGCTCAAAAAGATATTTGAGGACCGCCGTCTTGAATCCGCTATAAAGGGCTTTATTTACTTTTTTAGTTACACAATCGATCTGCGGTTTCCACGTTAATTTGCTATCTAGTGTAACACCGAGACTCACGACTGTGTCGGAAAAAGGCACGAGCGTTCCACCCCGACACTAAACGTGCCGCATCAGACAGGGAAGCTACTCCCTCCAGAAGTTTCTCTGCAGGTGTTTGAATATAAATTTGGAGGTCATCAGCATATAGTATGTACTTGACCGTCCCACGATCAAAGAGGTCTTTAAGATCATTGATACAGAGACTGAAGAGCAAAGGCCCGAGGATCGACCCTTGTGGCACACCCAAATTTGTCTCAACCCACGAGGAACAACCATCTTTAGATAATACGCGTTGAGTACGGCCCTGTAAATACGATTGAATCCACAGGAGCGCAGACTTCGAGAACCCAAGATCGCGCAGTTTGCTCAACAGTCTCGAAGAAGAGATGGTGTCAAACGCCTTGCTGAAGTCAAAGAGCAACAACAAGGTGATCATCCTTCTATCAATGCTTATGCGTATGTCGTCTGTCAGTTTAAGCAGGGCTGTCTGAGTGCTGTGATGCTGCCTAAACCCCGCTTGTAAAGGATCGAGACCACCAGCAAGAGAGGTAACTGGTAATTTGTTCTCTCACACTCACACATGATGAATTCTGGAATGCCTGGTTTGCCAGGCCTTGTGCTGTTGGAATTAGCAAGGATTTTAGCTTTATAATCATTTCGAATAAAAAGAGCAACACCACGGACCATTATCATTGCGATCCTGACGTACTACACTGAACCCATCGATCTGAATGAATCGATCATCAACAACTGGACCCAACCACGACTCCGCTATCTCTAATAGGTGGTAGGACGGATTATCGCAAAGAAATTGGCGGACTTGCTCAATGTGAGCTGTGAGAGAATTCACATTGAGAAAGCCCACTCTCAGTCCACTCTCCCCCGCCTCACCAGTAACACCCGGCCGCAGTCACGCAGTAGCCACAGTTGCGCCACCAGTGTCAGGTCGGCCACTCCCCTCCTCAAAATTTGCCACCACAATGCCAGACGTATCTGAAACCCCGCCTTAGAGCTAGCTGCTTCAGGCTCAAATACTGGTGATAAATTTCCGGTTTTAACAGTTCATTAATATAAATTTTCCTGTCTGGCAAGTAGTTAACAGACTCAGAGTCAGGAGAAGAGGATTTAACATCACTGGTGGTGAGGTAGTTATTAGTAAATGCACGCTTAGCGTGAAGAATATCCTGTACACGCTTCCTACTGGCAAGGCGAACGACACAAGATGGCGATCGCTTTGCCCTCGCAACTGGGCCACTCGCAGACCCCTCCCCTCGCTCCCCGCTCGTGCCCTGAGGCAGCAAGACACGGGCCCCAACAACTTCCTCCCTACCCAGAGCAGGGAGGACGGTGCTAAGTACTGCGAACGCTACCTGATCAAGATTATTTTCTGTATTTTCATTTACTATGCCATTTACAATAAGGTCACAGCACTCATCACCATCGAGAGAGAGAGAGAGATAGATAGATAGATATTCTTTTA
The DNA here is from genome assembly GCA_900490025.1 of Megastigmus dorsalis. NCBI lineage: Eukaryota > Metazoa > Arthropoda > Insecta > Hymenoptera > Megastigmidae > Megastigmus > Megastigmus dorsalis. The sequence goes on along the minus strand of UELU01138486.1, from coordinate 322 downwards.
TTTGTATATGTATACAAAAATGATACAATCGAATATAACAATACATTTCAAATATTAAACTTTTACAATAACACGCTTAATCAGTCTTATAATAAATTGCATTCAGTCTTTCCATGATATCACAGGCATAATAACTTGATCAGTCTCAAAAATCAGTCTTAACATATGTCTCGAACCTTAAAAGTAATATCACAGAGCGTCTTAGATTAAAAATACAAATAAACAAAATTACAAAGTAGTCGATATCTATCTTACAAAACATTTAAAATTAAAAGGAAACATTTACTCAATCCAATCATTCATGTCACACTCACTCTAATAA